>CAJNDT010006235.1:0-89594 GCA_905221615.1 Symbiodinium sp. CCMP2592
ACCTGGCTACCCGTCTAAGTAGCAGCCATCGGGAAATGCAAATTTTGAGTATCTGAGTCCTCGAGTCGAAAGCAGAAGATAGGATGCACAGCTGTCATTTGCATTCCAGTGGCAGTAGCAGCACAGCGCAGAGCCCGATGACCCATCTTCCTTTGTCAGCAAAATTGACAGATCTGCTCGGCTGAGATCAGTCAACTTTGTAGGGCTTTATAGGGGTTTAGTCGTTTAGGGGTATTACCGGTTTAGGTGTCGAGGGTTTAGGGCAGAAGGGCCTGTTGGGCTGTCGATCGGGCTAACCTACCAGACCGGGTGTTTAGAAAAAAAGAATTAAATAAGTATATATATATGTATATATATATATATGTATACATAACCTACCCCACCCCCTCTATCTACCTAGCTCACCGGCCTGTCGACCTATAACCGTCCTCGCCACTACGTGCCTGACCTACCTGCCTTGCTACTTGCCATACCTAACGACACTACCTACTTACCTATGTAGGAGGACGCAGGGGGTTTGCTTCTGCTGCTGCCATTGCCACTGGTTTTGTCGCTGCTGTTTCTGTTGCTTTGGCTTCCTTAGTCCTTAACAGGGTCAATTATAACTGCATGGTATATATATATATGTACATATGGGAGTTTCCGAAAATAGGGGACCCTAATATAGTACCATGCATGGATAGTAGGATCCTCATATATATATACATATATATATATATATACATATATATATACATATATATATATACATATATTCTAAGGGCCCCACAACATAAGGTATCCGTGACTTTCGGAAACTCCCATATGTACATATATATATATAGGGTTCAGGTTTGTGGCTATCCAGGTTTTGAGAGGACTTCGAAACTTGGTGGGGGAGCTTGCGAGGCTTAGTTGAGCTTTGGCACTACAATCACAATTGTGTATATAGATCAGGCTCTGTAGCTGGGATTAGCCCGAGCCCTGAACCCTTGAACCCCCCTCGACCCTAAACCCCTCATTGCCTGTGGATGTTGCCTAGCAACTCCCCGAATTCCCAAGAAACCCTATCGACCTTTCCAAAACCTGAACGCAGGGTTTCTACGTTAATTCCCAGAAACCCTATAGACCTCTCCAATGTGAAACCTGATTGCAGGGTTCCAAGAGGTCCTGATGGAGGGCTGCAAGGATTATATGCAGGGCTCGCTCAGGCTGTATCAGGATGGTTCAGGCTGTGGATTAAAGGCTCGAGACCTCCTGGTGGCTAGGCATAGAGTGCCCACAAACTATAGGATCAGCTCAGCCAGGCCCCTGATTGTCAATCTTCAAATCCCAAACTGATCGCGACAAGGCCCGTAGTACGTAGATTACAGAGAATTGAGAACGTATACTTTTTTTTCGGGACCATAAAAGCGTACTAGCCCGTACTGAGGCCGAATGTCGACATTTTTTTCAACATATGTCGACATTTAAACCGTACTGGAAACCGTACCCGTACTCAACCCGAACTTTGTCAACATTATGTTGAAAAAAAGCCGAACTCAGATGTCGACATCTACCCGTACTCGCTTACTTTTTCAGCGTGTCGCTTACTTTTTGTGCGCAGCCGCTTTGGCCTGCTCCGATCCTCGATCTCGATCCCTTAACAGGACTGCACCTCGAAGCTTGATTTGCCCGAATGTACCTCGACACCGATATATAGTAGATAGTCCTACGCAGGACACATATGGCGACGGCGGATGACAATGGTCGAAATGCAGTCGTTGAGAAGGCCAGCCCAATGAAGCTTTATAATCCCCAAGCTTAATTGCCGCCAATGCAGGTGGAGGGTTCGTGGCTCTGCATCCGCGAGATAGAGAACAGATTCTCGTCGACGGGCGAGGACAAGTGCCTTAGCTGCCAATATTATCGTGATCGAAGCTAAAGCCCTTCTGAACTAGATTGTTCGAGAGCTCCAAGCTTTGGGTGGTGCTTTCGTATATGAATCATACCACATATATATAGAGGGTTTATAGGGTTATATGGATATAGAGGTATGTAGTATATGAATATATATATATATATATATATATATATAATAGAGAGAAAGAAAGAGGTTGAGAGAGAAGGCTGTCGGGATCCGACGACGGGCTTTAAGCAGGATCTCTCGGTGTCCCGGCTATCAAAAGCCCTCGGTCTGAAGGTACCGATCCTACTCTAAGCCCCGTAATCCTCCAAACTGAAACCACAACCACACACCCTGAGACCCTGAACCAACAACCACCAATCAACAATAATTCAATTTAACCCGTATATAATTATATAATTATATAACCCAGAAACCCTCTTACCCTTCCTGAAACCCTACAGACAGTACAAAGTTTATATGCATAATTAATTAAATGACTAGGTATATATATATATATATATATATATAGATATGGATATACATGGCTTCTGCATGGGACATATGCAATATATATATATATATATATATATATATATACACATATGTTTCGTGGCCTGTGCAGGACCCAGGGGTGTGAAGGTCTTCATAATTCGTCTGGGGTTAACTGGGCTTGGCACATATTATATAGTACAGACATATACTCTTTAATGGGGTTCGGAGCATTGATTGGGATCACCAGGGTTTGCTGAAGCTCGTGGTCTAGTAGTGGACTTGGAAAACCCTGTATAATACAACCCCATATACGTCTATCTATCTATCTATATATATATATATATATCTGTATCTATACCTTTATGTATATAATCTACCTATCTATATCTATCTATCTAGCTCTCTCTCTCTCTATATATATATATGTATATACATATATATATATATATAGCTGATAAATAAATATATAAATAAATAAATATATATATATATATATATATCAGCCCCGCATATGCCCCTGGTCGAAGCCCTTAAAACCCTATATACATATGTATATATATATACTAAACCCGACGACTTCTATCTAAACCCTATAAACCATTTGGCCGTGGCCCAGGTCCAAGATCCAGAAAATCATCCAGCAGTCGCAAAGCAGAAAGCACCCGGAGCGGCTCGTCCTGTGGACAAATCTTACTTAATTGGCTGTCAGGGGATTAAGGTGTTACATGGCTTGGGGGATGAGCGAACTTAACGTACATATGCTCGATCGAAATACAATTAAGTACACGCAGTCGTTCACACATGTGCTAGTAGTGCGGCTTATATGCAACTTGGAACAGCCCTTAATTAACCTTGATCAGGTCTGTGTTTGCACGATCTCAGGTTTCCAGATCAGAAGCAGTACTTCGTTATTACTCGCCAGTTCGAAGACTCGGGGCAGCATTATTATACTCGTGCACCATTATAATGTTAACGTTCTGACCCTTGTAAACCCTATATACACCCTGAACCCTAAGCCGCCAGCTAAGGAGGCCTATGACTGAGTCTGAGCCGGCTTGTGGGTGTGGAAAAATACCGATGCTTTGTGCACTATAGATGCGAAGAGTCGGTGTTGTGTGTCAACAATGCACGCAGAAAACAGACTCACGAGGCTGATGTCAGATGTTTCTAGGCTCGAAGGTGTGGTCTTGCTCAGACCTCGAAAAAGGAGCGCAGCAAATGGCCGGTCCCACCGAGTCGGACCTCGAGAAAAGAATCAAGGCTGGGTTGTCAGGTACATGCATATGGTCGTTCGTCCTGGTGGCTCGGTTCGTTTATTTGGTAGGAGCTACGATGCTACATCGATGAGAGCGCTCCCCCGGCGGCCAAGAAGCCCAAGCTGACGGATTCTGCCACTTTGCCAAATGAAATTATGTAGCCCCATAGAGCATCATACCTGAATTGCATGTACTTAACTCGATCCTGCAAACTGTAGGCTCCAATCCGTCTGAACCCATGGACACCCAAGAGTATAAGAGAGAGAGAGAGAGAGAGAGAGAGAGAGAGAGAGAGAGAGAGAGAGAGAGGAGAGGAGAGGAGAGGAGAGGAGAGGAGAGGAGAGGAGAGGAGAGGAGAGGAGAGGAGAGGAGAGGAGAGGAGAGGAGAGGATAGGAGAGAAGAGTAGTGAGGGAGCTATATATATATAGAGAGAGAGAGAGAGAGAGAGAGAGAGAGAGACAGGGAGAGAGAGAGAGAGAGAGAGAGAGAGAGCCAGGTATAAACCCCAAGAAACGCCCTAAGCCTTGGATGACCGTCTTAGGATTGAAGCCTTCTGAAATGGCAGAAGACAAGGAGGTTTGGTATCATGGGTTCATTATACTAATTTAGGGCGGGGTCTTAACTTGCTTTGAAGACGGATGTACTGTGCCGCAGAGGTCGCTTCGCAATGTAGTTAAAGGATGTGAGTCCTTCCTGATTTCGGAGGATACTTTACATTCTATTGTGCCTACTAAACCCTACATAGGCCGATAACCCAATAATGCACTCTTATCCTATCCATCACAAGCAAGGAACCGAAGTCCCTGGACCCGCTCTTCGCCGAGACCTTGCAAATGCCCAGTACGCCGGCTCCCTCGGCCCCCGCTACTCCCTCGTCTATGGTGGCTATGGCTAGGACTTCAAGCCCGGCTTCTGTGAGAACGGACAAGTCTTTCCCAAGACCAACGAAGAAAACCCCGAAACCCAGTGTGAAGCGAGAGCCGGGAAGCAGCCACGACGTTGCTGTGCCTTGGATGTCCGGGTATATACATGTGCATGCTGCATTTTCAGCATCCTGTGTGAGTATCACATCCGACAACCAAGGATGATGAAGCACTAGCACAGCTTCAGCAAGAGCAGCAACTGCTGTTGCAGAAGCAGCAGGAGTTGAACCGGAAGATGAACATGTTGCAGGCTGCCAAGGCAGCAGATCCAGCATCGAAGGCATCGTCGATTGCCGCAGCGAAGGAGAAGGAGATTGAGGAACCTGAGAAGAGCTCCGACGAGGGCGACGATGATGATGATGATAACGACCCCGACAAGGGAGATTGGGGATTGGGTACAACCTTATGCCCGAAAACCGGGAAAGTGCCAGATCAGCATATGGATCCCGAGCGCAGACTATTTGAGTGCTTTAATTCACAATCTCTGAAACTAGCCCATGTAAGGTTGTCAGTCTCGACGCCCTGAAGCAGCGGCTACGACGGGCGTGCAAGAGGCGAAAAAACGGGAAAGTCCCCGGTGGAGAGGCTGCCTTCGAAGCCTATCAAGACGTGGAGAACAGGAAGCAGCTCGCGAAGCTGCTGGTGGAAGCGAAGTTCAACGAGGACAGGTGAACTAGAGTTGTCTCATGCCTTTAACATGTGTGAAATGTACATTGTATTCTCTGAGATGTTTATAATCTCGACCCCTGCCAGAAGCAGTTCGCCATCAAGATGAAGAAGTATGTGACCAAGGAGAAAGAGAAAAGCCTCACGGTCGATGCAGGCTGGTACACCGAGCAGGAGATGAAGGACAAACTGGGGTATGATGCGTGCCTTTGATGACCTATGTAGCCCTATATTGAATTGCTTCCCTAATGTAGGATGTAGAATGTGCCATCTGAGGAAGACAATCAAGAAGATCGTGGACTACACTGCCAAGAATTTGAGCGTGCTGCAGCGGCCACTTTTCAGAAATCTACAGAGCATGGTGTGTTCAATTTACCCTATTAAGTAATTAAATATACTTAATTCGAGCCAATCCCTCGACCGATCCTAAACTATATACATATATATATGTATACAAATATATACATCTATAGAATTTAATTGATAAAAATGGATAGATACATATATAAAGGCTGCAACCCGCAGGCGCAAACCTCGCACCTCCCTTCTACATATGTAGTTCTTTTCCGAAAAGTTCTGATCTTTGCTTCGACCCAATCCCCAAAACTCCGTGAACCCTCTATGCATATATGCACAAATTAATCCCTAGTCTCCTTCCACCACTCTAGACGCCTCGTGTCCCGCTTCGATTCACCACCTTGGAGCCACTAGTCCCAAAACCGCAAAACCCTAACCCTGATTCCCTATGTAAACCCTGTACCCTACAACCCCTGACTCCATGATGCCAAAAAAAACCCTATACATTATATATATATATATAACACCATAACCTCAAAGTAACTTTATAACCCCATGTATGTATATTCCTGAACCCCGACCAAATCCTAACTCCTGAATTTTCCAAACTAGGAAATGGAAGTACGATGAGACGATTATCCAACACTGGGTGGAAACCAGTTGGTCGGGTCAGCTTGTGCACAAAGACAATGAGAAGTCCGTCCATGAAGAAGAACAGGAAGCCAAGGACACCCCGAACCCCAGCCTGAGCTTCGAGAACGGTGGCAACCAAACAAATCCGGGTAGCGCCGCCGCTGGTGCCAATGAAGGAGATGTCATCTGGCCAATTAATTAAGACATGTTTTATCTAGAAATGTATATCTACATGCATGGATACAACCACATATACATAGATTCTTCTGTGGCTCCATATAAGGATCCAAGAGCGGCCCTGGAAAGGGCATGGTCGGAGATGTTGAGCAAGACCAACAAGCTTCGTGACAATGTCAACTTATTGCAGAACTGTGACATGAGTGATGTTCAGAAAAGGCGGGGATCGTAGTCGGACCGTATATACTCGATCATGTTAATTCTACGTACCCAGTATGTCGGATGCCATGAGATACCCTTTAATTGAAGGCATGCTGATTCTATGCTGAAGCACGCGGATGCTATGGAGCAGCACTACGATAAGATGTCAATGCTCAAGGCCACCGCCAACATCCGTCTTTCGGAAAAGCTCCCCGGTAGCAATCTGAAGCAAGCTGTATACAGTATAATGATGACTTTCTCATGGCACCTGCTGCTTCTGAGGCTGAAGGATGAGATCATGATTGCCCTCGATGCGGCTTCTGTTTTGACTCTGGCTTCAATTAATGGGTTACTTCCGGTTGGGCTCTGTCTTGATCCCCGAGCCTTCGTCACCATCCAAGGGCATGCCAGTGCGTCAGCTTGGAGAGCAAGGTGGCCCCTTCCTTGGCAGAGGCCAAAAAGAGTGGCCCGAAGGCCACTAATGAGCCGAATACCAAGCCTGGCCCTGTTCCTGCTGGGCCTGTTCCTGGGTCGGGGCCTGGACCGGGGACCGCGAACCCTAAGAAAAAACCCAAGGCGAAGGCGAAGGGCAAAGCTAAAGCAGCTAAAGCCTAGGGCCTAGATCTGTTTTCGCCAGCGGAACACATCTGAATGTTTGTGAGTACCACTTACTTCGGTTGGCTAGATAGCAAACAGACTGCATGGTGCCATCATGGTGCATGAGGACGGTGTTCCTGCTAGTACAGCGGTTTTGATAATCGGGCCAATCACCTGTGAGGGAACGGCTGGAGTCCGGTAGGTGATCGGATGACAGAACCCTCGGGAGACTCACGACGGCAGCGCCAAAATTTGTGCCCTATATGCTGATGCATGCGGACTACATGTGGATTAGAAAGGGTTTATGCAGGGCTTATGTTTGTGGGGTCTAAAGGCCTTAATTATCATATATGTAGTCGATCGGGTTTAGGAGGTTGGTGTTCGTGTGTGTGTGTGTGTTTATAGGACCTTAAACCCCGATCGATCTGTACACATACCCTTGAAGTGCTGTAAACGAATATGAAATTCATAGAGGCTTCTAGATATTTCGACAGCACCCTAATAACTGCATCTATATAAGCCCCTCGATCCTCATATGAGGTCCACCACTGTATTATTTTGTTCCTGTTTCTTCGGTGCCCACAATCTAGTTATCTATCTATCTATATATATATATATAGGTTTATGTGGTTCCTATTCACCCGAACCATCATCATAACAAACCCTTAGAACACGACCTAAGATTTCTTGAACTTGGCAGTCGTATATGCTCGGTCCAAATAAATCTAATCACAATCCTCGCAACCTAGTGTGAAACCCCGGGCCCTGTGGGCAGGCTGTATTGTAGTTACGTACCCTGAACTTGAGCCCGAGATCTTCGTACCCACACCCCGTTACCTAGAAAGCCTTGCTATCTAATGAAATACCATCCGGAATCTTCTAAATTATCGATCCCATTAAGAGCCCTTTTGCCAGGTCAATTTGGGAGGATGGGCCAGGAAGCTGCGAGGCAGCTCGTCAGAGGAGCCAGAAACCCAGATCATCTGCAGCCTAAGGATGTGATAGGGCAGTCGGTATGCACATATATTCTTGCACGCGAGCTCTGTCAATCGGATGCTGCAGCGCTTTGGGCTGTCGGTTTCGAGCTTGGCATGCGCACTCTCGTGTCCTTAATTCTATATATAGCAACGATCGATCGAAGGGATTAGAAATATTTCACCATACCGTTTCTATCCCGTGGCGCAAATTTATAGGGCCTGCCATGGATGAATGGCTGGAGGAGCTCTTACTTTTTCCGAAGTACAAGCTCCTTGACAGAACCTATTCAGCTAGGTGTTGTCTGTCGGAAGTGGACATTGGTGCATAAACCCTGAATTCATTTGACTTGACAGGTCTCTGGGACCCCCGAACTCCGGCGACCTCCTGAAGTTTGCTAGCAGCAACATGGCTGATCATGGTCTATCGTTTTTGCATCCTTGCATCCAATGCATGTTAATTGTTGTTGATGCAGTTGACTCCAATCAAAGGCCAACAGGCTGTACCTGCTGTGCATTGGAAGTATCACAAGTACTTTGATGCCGAGATCCGTGCCCTACCCCGGCTATGTGAACTGTGGCATCAACTCTTAGCGAACAAGCAGATCTTCAAGATTGCACTTCCTGATACATCCTTGCCCAAGTCGCCGGGCGCAGTCTTTCGGGCTGCAGAGCAGATGATGGATGTCGCCTCTTGCCTTATGCAATTTGCTGATGGTGCTTATCGTTCTAGGGTACATGGACTTTACACACTGGACAACTCAGGTTCTCACTGGTACTTCCGTGGCGGCTTACAA
Source organism: Symbiodinium sp. CCMP2592 (assembly GCA_905221615.1). Classification (NCBI taxonomy): domain Eukaryota; class Dinophyceae; order Suessiales; family Symbiodiniaceae; genus Symbiodinium; species Symbiodinium sp. CCMP2592. The sequence goes on from CAJNDT010006235.1 coordinate 8,882, forward strand.
AATCGGTTTCACCCATGATCCTTATGAGAGAGTGCAGGGGTACCTTAAAGACGGATACCACCACATGCATTTGTTACACATATCAGCATCGAGCCTGATTTGCAAATGCATTGAAGCTCATCTCATCAGATTGTACAGGGGCCGACAAGGCTGCTTGAACGAAAGCCTCGGAGGCGAGGGTCCGGATCACTTTGATGGTCCTTACTTTGTCTATGTGTCTGTGAAGGTCGTTCAATAATTCGATGATCAGGGGTCCAAAGCCCATGTGAGTGGGGAGAGTGCTCACTGTGCCGCAAAACCGATCGTTTGCCTCGAATGCCCAACGCATGTCTTAATACAACTTAATTGTACTCTGCTGGCCGAGCTTAGGCCACTGGCAAGACCGTCTCTGCCTTCGCTCGTGCAAGCTGCTCTAGAGAGCGTGGCCAAGATGCAGTACTGGATAGTCTGGCGAAGACATCAGAGAACAGATTGGAGGACAAGAGCCACGAAGTGCAGCTAAGTTGCAAGCAGCAGTAGATGGTGTCATCACGGCCATCTTGTTGGCTCGCTCAGTAATTTATATAGACCGAAAGCCTATACCCTCAGAAGTGAGGTTCAATCACTATATGGTATTCGTAAACCCAATACCCTTCAGAAGCGAGGTTCAAGCGCTATGTACGTAAACCCAAACCATTCAGGAGTGAGGTCCAGACACTATATCTACTTAGATCCAAACCCTTCAATTTGAGGTTCAAGCACTATGGGCTGGCCCTCGACATCCCCATATCCTACGTGGACGTTGGTGATGCGAAGAAGAATATGCCGTGGATCAAGCCGACTGATTTATTCCAACATCTAGCTGATTTGGGCAAACTTGACTTGCTGTATGCAGAGCAGGATACGAGCGTCTTGACACAGCTCCCTCGGCCTATTTCTGGAGTGCAATGGTAACTTCCTTTTCTCTAGGTTCTTATAAGGGTTCTTGTATGTATATAATACAGGTTCTTATATAGTTTTAAGTTTTGAAGGGTCTTAGGGTTCTTAGGGTTTTGTGGATTTCGGGTTCTTGAGGCGTTGGGGTTCTTAGGATTTTTGGGTTCTTAGGGCTTTAAGGTCCGTAGGTTTACGGTTCTTAGGGTTTTAGGGTTCTTAGGGCTTTAGGGTCCGTAGGTTTGTGGTTCTTAGGGTTTTAAGGTTCTTAGGGCTTTAGGGTCCGTAGGTTTGCGGTTCTTAGGGTTTTAGGGTTCTTAGGGCTTTAGGGTCCGTAGGTTTGCGGTTCTTAGGGTTTTAGGGCTCTTAGGGCTTTAGGGTCCGTAGGTTTGCGGTTCTTAGGGTTTTAGGGTTATATACTGATATAGGGTCCTTATTTATATGGCTTATATGGTTCGTACGGCATTAGGGTTCTTAAGGGTTCTTAGGGTTTTATAGGGTTCTTCTAGGATTCTTAGGGTCACTTAGGGTCCTTAGGGTTTTAAGGTTTTTAGGGCTCTTGAGGATGTTTGTCGATAATACTACAACCCTCTAAACCCAGCTTGCACGATGTGTGCAGGAGGCAAAGGCTTTCTCTCGATCGGATCTCCATAAACAAATATGAGGTTATACGCTGCGATCAGTGTCCCAATCTGATAAAGATTTGCAATTCCATAAATAAATATAAAGTTAATTGAGTAATTTCTCTGAGCCCCCTTAGTAAACCCTACCAACCCTTTAATGTGCATATATGGGTATAAGTCAGCACGTAGGGCTTGTAAGGTTGGTTTTTTTTTCGCTCCCATCCAAGGTTCTGGGCAAGGTTTGCCGTTCTGGAACCTGGGAATACAATCAATGATTGCTTCGACTCCGGACTCTGCGTGCCAGAGCGAACAATCCCACTGCTACTTCACGGCGACGAGGCTCGGAGCAAGAAACACCTACCGATGATGGTCGCCAACACACATGCAATGATCGGCTATGGATGCAAGGCTTACAAGAACTGGTTCGCCGAGGCTCCTCTCTCGAAAAAGCAAGCTGGTGGTGTGAATCTTGAAGGCGCCGTTCAGAAGACTCGCTTTTTGCACTTCGTCATGCAGAAAAAAGACTACGGCGAGGACGCCCAGCACCTGGACAAAATGTTCGACGCCTTGGCTATCGACTTGGCGAAGCTGCAGACGGAGGGCATCAAGGTGAACGGCGAGAGGTGGCACCTTGTCGTGATAGCGGCTGTCGGAGATTGGCAATTCTTTGCCAAAGTGGGACACCTCAATCGATGCTACACTCACGTGTCCAAGCGATCTGGCCAGAAAACACTTAATGGGATTTGCCACCTGTGCCTTGCAGGCACGCATGGCTGCCCTACCTGGGAAGACTTCGTGGATTCGCCGACTTGGAGACCGACTTGCGGCACACTGGAGCCGTGGGAGCAGACGCCGTCGCTGATTCGCCGACTTCATGTCAACGTTGCGAACAGGGTGTCCTTCTTCCAACCTGATTTCTGGCACTGCTTGCACCTGGGCGCAGGCAAGAATCTGGTTGCCAGTGCTGTTGCTGAATGGCTCCGTGTGGTGCCCGGCCGCTCGGATCTTCAATGCCTATACACATTTTTTCTTGCATTTGTTTGCAACCCTATAGAGGACCTAGAACCCTAACCCCCTAGCTCAATTGAAGCTGTGAACCCTAAACCCATGTAGCCCTTTCAACTCTGGGGCTTCGCTGGCTCATTAACATTTTTCTTTGTCTTGGGTGCTCATAGGGCTTTCTAAGGTTTATATAACTGTTATAATTTTGTTGGTTCCCTCTTTGGTCGTACTGGTAATAAGTATTTAATTAGGTTAGGCTGGTTTTGTGCCGGCCGGGTTCAAACATAGTAGGGTCGGTCAAAATATCCGAAGGTGCCAACATTGGCGAGCGCTTCTGCTTCATAGATGATGCTGCACAGGCATGGCTCCGCAGTCGCAACGATAAGTTGTATTGCAAATGCATCTCTGCTGTGACAATGGGCATCGACAGTTTGCAGAAAGTGCCAAACGCTGGATGGCAGAAGGCCAGCGACACCACGCTGCTCTTGGAGTTCCTTGAACACTTTTGCAGTGTGAACGCAGGCCTTGCAAATGCTGATCCGATCCTGCGCTGGACGTGGGTGGCTGCCTCGAACATCAACCTCGCCGTGCGTATGTTGTATCGGGGCGGTCTCTGGCTGGATCAGAGCACGGCACACACGGTGGCCCGCTGCGGACTTAATTTCTTGAAATCTTACGGGCACCTTGTGGCGATGACGTTGGCGGCGGACAGGGACAGGTTCCCTGTAACACCCAAATTGCATATTTTGCACCACTTGTTTTTGCACTTGCAAGAAAATGCTTCAAGATGCTCCTGGACACTATCCTTTCTTGGCTATTCAGTGCAACAAGATGAAACTTTTGTTGGCATACAGGGCAGAGCGAGCAGAAGAGTTGGACCCCAGCATGCCGCTCTCCGTGTTCTGCAACGCTATCTGGCGGACGCAGCAGAGCACTTGACGCCGGAGTTCCGCTTGGCCGCCAAAAAATTCGAAGGGGCCGAGGGCCCAGAGCAAACCCGAAGCCTGAAACGCCCTCGAACCCACCACTGGTAGGTTCCTTTCGGGGTTCTTAGGGCTGTAAGGTTCGTAAGGTTTTGGGGTTCTTAGGGTTTTAGGGTTCTTAGGGTCTTGTAAGGTTTTCATATTATATATATATATATATATCTTTTTAGGGTCTTATATAGGGTTCCAAGGGATGTCAATGACTCTGCAGCCCGAAACCAGGCCGAACCTCCTCAGCTCCCTGTGTATAGGGTTGATAACAATTATAATAACTTTTATATGGCTTTTGTTGGTAGTCAAAGATCGCTCAAGTCTTGCGGTCTCCTCGAAACAGTCCACGATCCCTGCCAGATTCCGAGCCCCCAATCTTAAATCCCTGAACCCTGAGCGAGCTCAAATAGGCCGTTCGAAGTTTCGTAGGACGATTATGTAGCCGAAATCCCCAAAGACCCAAACAACCCAAGATTCTCAATCCCAACTTCTGGCCAAATCGCTGTAGGGAGGATCCCAAACCTTGCAACATTATAGGACCCAAACAACCCTGTAACACTTGAAACACCCAAGCAACCAGGGATGCTGAAGCCAAGGGCGCTCGAAACCTCAATAAGACTCCCAGGTCCCTGTAATTCTATATGAACCTGAAGCTCTCAAATCAACGTCTGATAACCTCAACCCGAAACCTACGCCGAAGCCTTATAAAACCCTATACACCCCGAAGCGTAAACCCTGAACCCCAAACCCTGATCGAACCGTAAACCCGAAACCCTCAACCCGGAACAACTGTATGACCATTATGAGGACTTTTGTTCAGCGGTTGTTTTCGGATGGTTCAGACCCTGAACCCGAAACCCGCTAACCCGGAATAACTAGACGACGATTATGGACTTGTGTTCGGTTTCGGTTGGTCGAAACCCTGAACCCTAACCCGAAACCCTGTAAACCTTGTACAAGAGAGAGGTGTTTTCACTGGTTGTTTTAGGATGGTTGTAGCCCTGAACCCTATAAACCCGAATTAAACCCTTAAAACCTTTTTTACGGTGGTTGAAACCCTGAACCCTAAACCCGAAACCCTATATAGAACCTTTGTACACGAAACACGTGTTTTCAGTGGTTGTTTTCGGATGGTTGAGTGGTTGTTTTGGGAAGGTTAAGAGGCCCTCGTTCAGTGTGTTCAGACAGACTAAATAAAAGATCTTCCGCGTTTACTTTTTTTTCGACCCGAAAAAAAAGTAAACCGAATCCCACGAATAGAAAAAAGTATCCGGACGTATCTACTGGTATACATATATATATATATGAAACACCCCCCCCCCCCAATTGAGCGGTTCCGGATTATCATATATACTTAAACCGGTTATCATATATCTTAAACACCCCCGCCCATTGAGCGATTTCGGTTTATCATATATATATATATATATATATATATATATATTTAAACACCCCCCTCATCTAGCGATTCCGGCTATCATATACTTTCACCACACCCGACTTTCAACACGCAATACCAGTGGGGGTCAACATATATCTTAAACACCTTCCAATTGGGCGATTCCGGTTTATCAGATATATTAAAACCCCTCCATTGAGCGTTTCCGGTGTATCATATATATATATATACTGCTTTTATTCATTTATGTATTTAGAACGCGCCCCTCATTTGGCGATTCCGGCTATCATACTTTTAGACACGCCAGACCAGCGGGGTTCTTCATATCTCTTAAAAACGCCCGCTGCATGCGAGATTCCGGTCCATCGTGCATCTTAAAGAGGCCATACTGAGTTTGTACTCCAAAAGAGCGGTTTCAAGGCCCGGGCACTGGAAGAACGTTCGGAGTACTAAGTTTGTACTCCAAAAGAGCAGGCCCTGAAAGCGGAAGAGCGTTCCGCGTAATGATTTTGTACTCCGAGCAAGCAGTTTCTAAGCCCGGCCACTGGAAGAGCATTCCGCGTACTGAGTTTGTATTCCAAAAGAGCAATTTCACAAGGGCCGGCCGCCGGAGGAGCGTTCCGCGTACTCAGTTTGTACTTCAAAAGAGCAGTTTCCAAGCCCGGCCACTGGAAGAGCGTTCCGCGTACTCAGTTTGTACTCCAAAAGAGCAGTATCAAGGCCCCCCCACCGGAAGAGGGTTCCGCGTACTGAGTTTGTACTCCAAGCAAGCAATTTCCAAGTCCGGCCACTGGAAGAGCGTTCCGCGTGCTGAGTTTGTACTCCAAAATGACATTTTCAAGGCCCGGCCACTGGAAGTCTGGAAGAGGGAAGGTTTCAAAGGACACGTGTAAATTCCATTGCAGCCGACCAGGCATGGATGTGCAATCAGCCGATGCACAAGATCTTAATACATCCATAGCGTGCTTTTATCAGTTGGGATTGCGCGGTGAAACGCCGCAGCTTTAAACCAATCGTGTTATGTAGGCATAGTTGCTCATATACGCATAGACATTCAGCTACTTGTTACACATACATTTGTGCGCAAGTATATGTATATATATATATATATATATGTGTGTGTGTGTATGCGTATGTGTGTGTGTGTATGTGTGTGTGTGTGTGTATGTGTGTATGTGTCGATATGCAAGTAATATATACCTTTACATATTTATTTATATATATATATACATATATATATATATGTATATCTTAGTCTACAGATACGCTTCTGATGCTTCTGCTCTACAGGCATGCGCTGCGAAGCTTGGTTGCTTGCTTCCTTCCTCGATTCCTTCCTTGCTTCCTTCTTTGCCTGCTAATTTCTTTGCTTGCTTGCTTGCCTTTGCTTCCTTTCTTCCTTGCTTCCATTCTTGCTTGCTTACTTGCTTGCCTTTGCTTCCTTCCTTCCTTGCTTGCTCGCTTCCTCGCTTCCTCGCTTCCGTGCTTGCTTCCTCGCTTCCTCGCTTCCTCGGTTCCTCGCTTCCTTGCTTGCTTGCTTGCTTGCCTTTGCTTCCTTCCTTACTTGCTTCCTTTCTTGCTTGCTTGCTTGCTTGCTTGCCTTTGCTTTCTTCCTTCCTTCCTTGCTTCCTTTCTTGCTTCCTTGCTTGCTTGCCTTTGCTTCCTTCCTTCCTTGCTTCCTTTCTTGCTTGCTTGCTTGCTCTCTTCCTGGCTTGCTGGCTTGCTTGCTTGCTTCCTGCCTTCCTTGCTTGCTTGCTTGCTTGCTGCCCTCCTTGCTTGCTTGCTTGCTTGGGCAGGAGACCGGAAAAAAAATACCAAAAAAATCTGAAAAAAAATACCGAAAAAATACCGCCACCCACATGCTTGCACCAGGAGTGGTCCTGTTGCTCGGGCGGCAGCGGAGGAACTTCGACGCTACTGGGCATGTCGCCTTCCTCTTCCATTCCTGAGATGAACGCACTGGAAGCCTCGTTGAGGATGGATGTTGCGACAAACGAAGATGCTGTTCCTGACTGGCGCTGCAATTGCATCTTCCAGGCCCACACCCGCACGCGGGCACGGAAGGCTTGACGAAGCGTGAAAATGGAATGCCCTCCCTGCATACTCTGCGAGGCACATGCTGCACTAGCAACAGGAAAACCAGAAAGGCTTGATGTAAATTAGGTTCAACTTTAAAACTCAGTTGGCAAGAGGCGGCGTTGCCTTTCTTCTCGCCGCCGTTGTCTTGCGATCCGCTTCGCTTCATAGATCACGCCGCGTCGGACGGCCACGCGGATGCAATATCTTCTCACGATCCTTGGCCGGCTTCATGCAGCTTCTTGCCAACTGATAAAACATGGTGTTGAAAGTTATCTTGGTGTGGGAGTTGGGTCTCAGGTGCACAGAGCGATCTTCCGACTACAAACTGCTAGCAAGAAAACTCGTTCCATCCTGGCCTTGCTCCCCTTCTGCTACGCCTGCTTGTTCGCCCCGACTCTGACAATCAGTAGAAAGGCAATGAGCACATTGCAAATTCCCATCCACAAATACCGTACCAGTGCAAGTTGAGTCCTGGGTGCCTTGTTGTTGCAGGTCGAAGGTTTTCACTGCAAAAGGTGTGAGCTCAGGTTGGGGGATCATGTGGCAGTAACATAGTCTTTCTTTCGGCAGCGTCCGGCCCCCCCCGCCCCCGCCCTCGTACGGACACGCACACCCGCAGTCCTTGGCGGGTGTGTTCCCTCTTTCTGAGTTTTTCCTCTGAAAGGCTCAGCTGTATGGCAGCTGCTGTGCAAAATCACGACCCAAGCCACAACAGTAACGTACTCTCTCTCTCTTTCTCTCTCTTCTCTCTCTTCTCTTCGCTTCTCTCTCTCTCTCTTTCCCTCTCTCTCTCTCTCTCTCTCTCTCTCTCTCACTGTCTTTCCAAGGGCCTGGGGAAGGGGCTCCCCTCCGCCCCTGTGCGAAGCGCATCCCTTTTGGGCTGGCGAGACCGGAAGTGAAGGAGATTAGGCGTGCCCCGTGAGCAGCTATAAATTACACCACGACATACCACAATGTCATGCGAAGAAGGTCACCGTCTCCCTCTCTCTCTCTTCCGGGCATAGGGACCGGTCCAGGCCCCTGGCTCAAAGCCCCCCACAAGTTTTGGAGAAGCCAGGTGCAAAAGCGACAGTGGCAAACAGAGTGAAGTCACGAAGCATTAACTACCGGCTAGCTGGTATTCCAACAACACATGTCCTCTACACTCCACTGTCCCCTCTCTATGCCACGCAGACTCAGCCACCGGTCACCCGCTGATAAATAGCATTCCCATGCAAGTTAAAGGCTGAACTGTCGGAACTCAATAGAAACAAACGACATCGGTCTGGGAATCTACGGTTTTAGCCCCAAAGCAAACACCGCGCGCAGACTTGCCCTTCTTGTCCGAGCGACCGCCCAAGCTGGGGGCACGTCAGTCGTCGGCGCTCAATAACCTGCGGCAGTGCCATCATGTTACGTAGACTGTCGATCTGTCCCACCCTTGATTCGAATTGCAGGCTTCCGGGCTGCAAATCCTTCCGGCCTGCATGAAGCTCTCCCTGGTGAGAAAGAGAACCTCGCACGATGCGACTGGACGTGCTAAATGACGAGAGGTAGACTACGAGTGCAAGGGCGCCTCAATGTAGGTCAAGGCGAAGCCACCGACAGGTCTGATGAGGCTTGTGTCAGAGAGGACGAAGTCCTTCGAGAGTCAAAACAGAGGTTTCTAGGACTGTGTGCACACAGTCAAAGCATTAGACCCTGCCCTGCCAATGTAAAGGCTTAAGTAGTGCATGTTACTTTGTACACATGAGCCTGCAGACGGAGGAGAAGCCAGGTGACGTGTCAGATCGTGACGGAAGGCACAGCAACGTGGAAAAGGGTGCGTTGACATTGAACTCGTCTATTCGCAGTTCAACAGTTGCTGGGCTGTGAACACAACCCGATCCCCTCAGATCTAGACAGCTCCAGTAAAGACAGCGGCGAGCCATCAATGCTTGCAGGTTGGGGGGGTGCTGGGCTCGGGTCTCTAAACTCTTCCTTCGCATGACACAGATGCTCTGCAACCAGAGCACTTCTTCAACCCTCTGCTACGTGCTCAGAGGTGGTTCGACAAACAGCCTCTCTGAGAATTGACAAAAGACCTGACACGTGACCTGCAAATACAACAGGTGCAACTTGCGCAAGGATGCAAAACAACATGCACATGATTCTTGAAGCCACGGCGCCTCGCCCCAAACTGTGCCGTTTGTGCCAACCTGCAACTTTCTGCAAGCACAACATGTGCAGTGTGCAGCTCTAGATCTGGGCAAACATCCACATCGCGTTCAACACAAACTGTTTTGGTCTCTGTGTCGGAAAGTTGACCCTGGATGCCTGCCTTGCTGTTCAGGACTACGAGGCCCTTTGAGAGAATATACCTGTGCTGCAGCAGAGCAGGCATGGAAACTTAGCAGGTACCAAGTGACGGATGCAATCCGAGATGCAAGACCTGGATGTTGTCAAAGCTCTCTCGCTGGGCAAACGCTCCACAACGCAGCTGCCTCAATGCTGAAGGCAACAGTACGTCGTGCACAGTGCACAGTTCTCCAAGCACTTACTGCGCTCAAACTGAACTGCACTGCTCTTTGCTTCTCTCTGGTGGTCTTCTATGGTCTTCTGCCGCACATGCATGTGCGGCCATGCATCGGCATGTGCCTTCTGCCCTCTCGCTTTCTACCTGGCCTGGAGGTGTCGGCGATGCAGACGCGGTAAGGGTCCGTGTCGATGCCGCGGCTCTCAGCGATCTCAATCTGCGCCATAAACTGCCTCGGCGACTGGGTCTTTTCAGTGGGCCTTGGAGGAAGTCTGTTTGGGACAACTGTCGCCAAATAAAACTGGTGCATCCAATGTCCAACATTGTCCAACACAACAGCCCGCGCGCTTTCCTGCAAATCAAGCTGCGAGAAAAAAGTGACTTTCTGGATCCAGGGCAGGTTCCTGGTTCGCAGGTATCATGTTCAGTCGCTAGACACTAGGCCTTCCACAGTGACGTCTCTCCGACCAACCGGAGAACTGCTAAGCAATAGTCACCTTCGTTCCAAGATGGGCATGCGCGCGCACTGTCAGGCCGCCAGGCGAAGTGCCCGCGACCGGGTCATGTCGTCAGAAGGCGTTGTCAGGAAGGATCTTGCATGTGTATGCTTCGGATCTGAATGCCTTGTACGGAAAGCCGGGAAGGAAGAGAAACATGCACGGATAGGTCCCGGAGTCGGAAAAAACAAAAGCTCGCTTACGATCAGCTTCTGCATTCTAAGCTACTAGCTTTACTAGCTTATCAGACACATACCTGGGCGCAGGGCCTTGCACTTGTTTGGGGTCTGGATGGCCCATGCTGCTACCGAGCATCATCTCTGTGCAAACCTCTGATTGGAGCTGTGGGCTCATGTTGTCCAGAAGCTTTTGTCGCACAACCTCGGGCTTGGAAGCATTGGCAACTCGTCGGCCGTTGCGGATAGAGCAAGGTATGCCCATCCTGAAAAAACTCGGCGATCACGAAGTAGTTGTAGACATCTTACAGGAACGAACGACTGGCTTCTGTCAGCGAGAACCTTGCCCACAGCGTGCCTAAGTTTTGCCCAGACACGTACTGCGCTTGGTGTCGGTTCTGCCTGAATGGAAACAACTCTGCAGCAAGATTCCTTCAGAACTGCTCTGCTGTACTTGAGATGACCTAGAAGTTGAAATGCATCGACTTTTTAATGTAAGGGTTGGTAAACGTAGCCTCATCGGCCTTTGGAGTCGCCTTCCTTGCCCAACCGCCCGCGATCACGTGAACAAACGAAGTCACACTGCTGGGTGGTGCTGAACAGTCAGAGCGAAAAACGAAGAAGGAGCTGGATACCTCATGTAAGTTTGCGGAATCCACCAAAGCACATGCTGAAGACAAACCGGAAGTTCTATCAAAGTCCCTGCCAAAGCCTGCCAGCCTTTCACCAATGCAGTATAGCTGCAGGAAGAAGCTGCGGAGGCGTCGTCGCAGATCGTGTGGGAGCCCCTGCTCCTCGTGGATTTTGCAACTATCCCAGGCATCGATTTTCCCGAAAGCACAACCAGACGGAACAGTGTGTCAGAGAAGCCTGAAGACTCACTTCAATAGCATGGGTGATTGCCGAAGCCCGCTTCACGAGTCCGCTGTGCGAGTACGTCTTCGGAAATTAGGGCATTGATGAGATGAATCCTGGGAACCTATTACCCAACACTTGTTTCTACAGGAACTGCACAGAAGACGAATGCCGCAAACGACTCAGATGGGATTTGAAGCTCGCCAAGTAGGATTGTGGTGTCTGCACATGGCAATGGCCTGCATCATCATGTTCAAGCTGTTCCTGGGCAAACTGAACAGGGAACCAAACCCCAGACCTAGGTTTTGGCAAAAGCTGTGGAAGCATGATTGGTAGGTTGGTCGATCTTGAAGCTCATTAACCCACTCTCTTGTACGGGGAGCTTGCATGAACAAACGAAGTTGTTCTGCGACGCTGCGATATCAATCCTGGCGGGAGGCAGCCGGTCACAACTCGACGATATGAAGGGCACCCTTGATTCTGAATGCAACATGCAGATTTCGATTCATCCTTTCATGCTCATAGATTGGATGTCGTGCACGACACGACGACATGCGCTTCTGCCGCCGGGCGGTCTGTCGCGAAATCACGCCATCTTTACCTCCGACAGAACAGTATACGGCCCCAAAGTTTGCGCGTACATCAAAAAACTGAGGGACCGGGGGCAGTGTTCGGAAAGCCCGGGTCGGTGCTGACGGTCCGTCTTGAGCATTGCACGAGATACTCTTTGTCTTTGCAAACGAATATTCGGCTGCACCATAAACCTACATCCGCCACGCTTCATCTTCTTTCGGAATGCAGACGTCTCGGCATTCCTTGGTGGCTGAGGGGTGAGCTGTGCAAAGTCGCACGATCATGTCTTGCTCGACAGAGAACATGTGGCCAGCACTTCCCATTCTCAACATCCATAAGAAGGAATTCGACTGATGCAAATATGTGGCAAAGTCTGCTACTAGTTCCCTGGACACAGCCAACCTCAACTGTATGCTGCTAACTGTTAACCCGAGAGCCGAAGGAGACTAATAGACAAGCTTCATGTCAGAGGAGATGGCACACACCTCTCCCAGTATCTGCGCCCAACAAAGGCCTCTCCAGGTGAGGGGTAATGCGAGGTCTGCCTAAACAGAAAGGTCGTACATGTCGACTTTGGGACATGTAAGGCAGATTTAACGCGGACAATCTGAGGACCTTTTGACGAGCCTGCTATTACCGCGCCCCTTTAAAAGCAGAAGTTTGAGGTTTCCTCGGAATCCTCTTTGCAGATCGGAGCAGCAGCCCGGCCCCCGGCCCGGCCGGCCCCCGGCCTGCAACGAGGACGATGATGGTACAAACAATGCCTCGGAGCAGCAGCGAGGAAGCAGTTCCTTCGGAAAGGCGTTCAGCACGTTCTGCCCATCGCTTGCCGTCCCCGGGGTCTCTAGCTCGCGGCCGAGATACGCTCGAGGATATTTTGAGGACCCAGGTCACCATAGCCCACCGAGGTCATCGTGTAGCTGCAGAAATAGAAGGACCTGTCGAAGGATCTGCTGATTTGGATCCTGAATGCGGTTTTAAGGCAAAAGGAATCTGGTTTTCCATAAACCCAGGGGTATGCAAACATAAGCCACGCAACCGTGAAGACTCGGACCCGGATCGGCTTTCAACCCCAAGCCGCCCAAGCCGTCGCGTCTTGACAGTATACCCAAGCTGAAACGCCTTGAGCCGAAGTCGAAGGAACCGGTCGAAATCAGCAGCCGAGGCAGCCGAGGCACGCAATGTACACTCGTATCGGACTGGTTTCAATGCCAAAGCGGGCATCCGATGCAGCGATGTCATCGATCCACTTTGGGATGTCATCGTTGACCTTCGTCTGTGGATGCATGAGGCTTCGCCGGGGTTGTTCGCAGCCCTTTGGTTAGAAGGAACCTGTCGAGCGAATCAGTGAAGCAAAAGCGAAGCAGCTTCTCGATGTGTCTGCGCTATGCACAGCAGCATTCGCTCCACGGTCTGGCAGCTGGACCGAAGAAGTTGGGATGTTCACGAATGGGCCGAGCCAGTCGCTACAGGCTTGCTCCCAGGCCCGCGCTCTCATGCTAAGCTCCTGCAACCTCGACATGCTGGAGCTGCCGGATCTTAAGTGGATGTTCGAGCATACAATGCACTTCAGGTTGACCGGAATCTTGTTGCGGGGAGCGACAAATGCCTGACTTCGGCACTTATCCTGTGACTGACCTGGTCCGAGGCACAAGGTGCAAGCACATGGCCCAGAAGCATGATAACCAGTGGCAAACCAAAACCTTGGACGGCACTAGGTGCAGGCTTGATGGATTGAGTGTTGTTGGGTCTGTGTGGGCGTTATTTGCTCTTGACTTGTTGCCCTCAATCACGTTGCCACAGCATTCCCATCCCGAGAGTCTGAGACCCAAAAACTTGCCAAGCGATACAATCCGGGTTACAAACCCGAGGCTGAAGTATAATTGAGACCCCAGGGTCCAGATCCACAAAGTTGTGCCATGGGGCCAAGCCAAACAGAAATCTGATCAGCGCGAAGTGCTGGTAGGGGATGGAGAGTGCAATCTCCAGTTTGTGAAGCCTTCGCTTCCAGTCAGGGATCTGCGCAACAAGTCCAAACGTGTTCCCCTTACGGTTGCGATGCACGAAAGACCTATGACGTCTGTGTAAACGGTCACCAGTAAAGAAAACCTCTGAAGTTCCCAGAACTTCAAGGCCAAGCATCTGCTCCGCCCCTCTCTCATCAAAGCTCTTATCTTTGAAAGGCACTGCTTCGCTCTAAGATCTTGCCAAGGAACAGCCTGGATGACTTAAGCATCCTCAGAGCGCAAATCAGCAGCTGAGATGTTATTCCTTTTTTCATTGGAATTGGCTCCTTCATCTTATACACCCTAGAAAGTGGCTGAATGTCGTCGTAAATCTGTCGTCATTATTGTAGTCTTGTCCAGTTCCAAACGGGCAAGGATGCATGTTCTTTTCCTCGCTGTGCGATGTGCGTGTCGAGCCCCGGCTGCTTGTCAAACGTCGAATTGAGCTCTTCTGCAACAAACTACCTGCTCGCTGGTCGGCTTGAGTGCAATATCACCAATTCTGTCGCGAGCTGAAGGCCCATGGCTTGTCAGGCCGAGTCACCTCATCAGCTTCAGCAAGCGGAGAGCTCGCACCACCTTGATACTCTTCAGCTCCTGCTGCCAGGGACTGGAAGACAAAAACTCGCGGAATACATACATATGTAAATGTATAAATTATGTACGTTTGTATGTATATACATGGTAAACATGTATGTATATATCTTGCTTGCTTGCGGGGCGTTTGGGAAGTGGGGAGCACGTCGCCCCCTCCCTGCGCGCAGCGCTAAATACGCCATTGTCCGAGTCTGGTTGGGGTATCTCTTCTTCAGCAGGGCGTCGGGAGCGTGCGAAGCCCCCCGGCCACATGGGCCCCTCATGTGTTATGGGGCTTGTGGCAAGGGCGTGAGAAATTACAACGAGTCCCCCTGATGACAGATAGATTCTTCATTGAGCATGCGAGGGTTCCTCAGTCGTTAGATCGAAACATGCACAGTTCGCAATGTTCCCCTGATGTTCGAAGACAGACATGAATGAGGTCACAATGCACAGACATCTGAGCACATACCTACATAAAGGCTCCGAAAACATGCGAGTTCTCGTCGGGAACATGTTTCGCCGCTCCACGGGTATCTCTCTCTCTCTCTCTCTTTGCGCGTGGGCGTGTGGTTGTGTGTGTGTGTGTGTGTGCGCGTGTGTGTGTGTGTGTGTCTGTGTGTCTGTGTGTGTGTGTGTGTGTGTGTCTGTGTGTCTGTGTGTCTGTCTGTCTGTGTGTCTGTCTGTGTGTCTGTCTGTGTGTGTGTCTGTGTGTCTGTGTGTCTGTGTGTCTGTGTGTCTGTGTGTCTGTGTGTCTGTGTGTCTGTGTGTCTGTGTGTCTCTGTGTGTGTGTGTGTGTCTGTGTGTCTGTGTGTCTGTGTGTGTGTGTGGGTGTATGTGTGTGTGGGTGGGTGTGTGTGTGTGTGGGTGGGTGTGTCTGTGTGTGGGTGGGTGGGTGTGTGCGTGTGTGGGTGGGTGTGTGTGTGTGTGTGTGTGTGTGTGTGTGTGTGTGTGTGTGTCTGTGTGCGTCCGCGTGAGGCTGTCTTTATCGGTGTGTCTGTCTGTGTCAGGGCAAGTGCTCTGAGAGAGGGAGGGAGAGACATGATGTGAACAAGACAAAACAGATAGATGGTTCAACAGAAAATCAGGTGCGAACATGTCTATGTATGTTATATAGTTGTATATATATATATATACATATATATATACAGGTTTTTCTAGTACAGAAAGTTAACGAAGTTGGGCTTGGGAAACTGGTGCCGGGGAGCTGAAGTTCAGACACTCAAAAGCTGGCCGGGCCTTGAAGTTGTCCGTGCCGAAAGCCAAGCTGAGGATGTCGAAAGGAATAATCGTCACAAAATCGAGAGCGAACCACGTCCTAGGAGGCAACCCCAATGACACTACCGGTGAACGACCACGAGGAATACTACACCATCGTTTCTACAAATCCTCACCGGTAGCAGTTCTCTACTGCCCCACCAGTGCACGACCCATGACCACGACATCCGCAAGTATCTTACAACGACCTCCGCTGCCGTAGCTGCTACCGGTATTGCTGGCACGACGACTACAATGACAATGGCGACGACAGCAGTCGGCCCATTGAGCGTTGAACGGCTGGCCAGCTAGACACAGTGAGCAACCATGAACCATGATGGCCCTTCATGCCATACTTTAAGCCAAGCATCCTGAGGTAGTGGGCGCCTTGGTCGCGAATGCTTCTTCAACAAATGCCGATGCACGATATTTGCTGGGCGTCGTGCTTGCCTCTCAAGCCTTCTCGTTCGGCAGGGACGGCCCATCACGTTGGACACGAATGCCGAAACGTCTCAGCCCAGTGGCAAATGTGGTCACAGCGATGCTCCCATTCGACGCCCCGCGCAGTGGACTTCGGGTACATAGTGAAGAACCTGCCGCGTGCAGGCGACGCTGTCAAGAAACGGACGGCATGGTGCGTTGTGCACGTTTTCGGGCCGCAGATCCACCTCATGTTCCTTTAAAGGATTGCCCGCTGTCGCTCTAACAAAGAGCTAAGCCAATGACTTGTCTATGGACTGAATGGCCGAAACAGCATGAACACTAAACCGCGGGCTTGGGGGCTCGGACTCGGTCTTTGAGCTCCCATTTTGTATTTCAAGCGAAGCGCTGCAGAATCATGTCGATGAGGAAGACGAGGTCCACACCTGAACAAAAGCTGAATCGAGTCGTGTACAGGCTTGGGGACGGGCCATGGAGGCGGAGAACATCTCCTCTCGTGTTCAAACTCTTCGAGCGCAGGACAGCAGTAGGTCCTGAAGTCGGCCGAGACGCATAAGCTGAAAAAGAAGATCGCATCGAAGCGCATGTCAAGAAGCCCAACCTGGTCTGAACACTCGAAAAACCCTGCAAAAAACAGATGCCTGGTCGGAGGTTCGGCCGTGCGAGGTTGGAGATCAAAGCGTGAAGCTCTGGCATGGCATGCGCTCATCATCATTGCCGAAAAATACACCATGGGTGAACCCGAACAAGGGAAGCTGCGGTCTGAATTTGAAGTTCAACCTCAAGCAAGCAAAGGCATCGCGCCGTCGACTGCGGGACTGCGGACGCCTGATTTATGGAGCCTTCTCGGCCTTGTTGAGCCCCCCAAATTCGTTTCGGGGGCGCCTGTAATGAAGAGTTTGTTTCTGACAGCCTGGCAATCTGGATGGCGGGTGAATTCAGAAGCCTGCGCCCCTTACTAGTTCGTTAACCGCTTCTCCGCAGAGACCAGGCCATTCTCCCAAAGGGTTAGACCAACTTCCGGGAACCGAAGAATAGAAAAGGTTTGGGGGTATCCAGTCGTGCTATGTAAGCTTCCCAGCTTGCCGGGGCAACTTCTTCAGGGCCTCAGGGCTCTGCTCGAGTTTCCTCGGACGCCCGGGGCCACATCCCGGAAGTACTGTACCTCTGCGACCCCGCACACACACACACACACACACACACACCCTCACACTGGAGTCACTAGGGATGTTCTCATGGCCTCATGAGGGCCAAAGAAAAACTCCCTCAATGCCCTGCAAGAAGTCGATGCCCAGTCTGCCGAGTGGCCTGGACAGGCGTGACCAGTGCCACAAAGCCCATGCAGCAACCTGAGCCAGACTGAATGCGCGAAGTGAGGGCTATTGTTGTGGTCGTCATCGCTGCACCATCGAATATTGCGTCAAGGGACTCGTCACTATCTGCCACGTGATAGCTGCAAAGCTGTCTGGGTTGATCACCTGCAGCAGATAGCCACCAACCCCCTCTATGCCATTCTGGCAAGGGACAGGTACAGTCGAAGCGTAACTCTGAAGACTGTCTCAGAGTCAACTAGTAACATGCACCTTCGATGTTCCTGCTTGGGCAGATGTAGGCATGTGGCCTTTAGGTTTCTTCGGTGTGCTGAGAACAAGTAAGGTGTATCCCTTGACACTCATGATCTTGCTTCTCTCTTCGGGCAGGAAACCTTGCAATGCTTGCAACCCGCAGACCCCGGCCCTGCAGGTTGATCCCGCCACAAGCAAGGGCTTCAACCACAGCATTTAACATCATCTAACTTAAATCGAATCGGTGCCAAGAGCATACCACAGCCCGCCCATAGGGCATCGTCAAGTCTTAAGTATATCTCGATATCGGCCCTGGCATCTGAACAAAAACCACTCCTTTCAAGAAGAAAGCACAATAAACACAGCTGTGGCTGGACTTCACACAGGCTTAGCAGCGAACGTACCCGGGCTTCTTCGAGCCGAACCGTTTGGACTTCTCAGCTCTCATGATCATGAACCTCAGAAGAAGCTCATCTCCAGGCAGTCGGGATCGGCAAAGGAACTGCAGGGCACTCTGTAGCAAGCACAAACTCTGCAGGGCCTACACTGGAAATCTCATCACACATGTGCTTCGAAAAATGTTGCCGTAGGCGTACATAGAGGTCGAAGCAATGTATGACTGTCAATCAGAGTAACAGCAAGCTGCAACTTAACATGGGCACACAGACACACATGCATCATACAGCGGGCATACAATACGTACATTCGTACACGCATGGATACAGACCTGGATACGTTCATGTAGGCATCAGTGCCTACACATACCGACATACAAACACGTGCATACATAAATACATACAAACTTACGTACATACGTATATATACACACACATACATACATACATACACACACATACATACACATACATACATACATACATACATACATACATACACACGCGCATGCATGTACATGCATGCGTACATGCGCATGCATGCATGCATGCATACACGCGTACACACAGGTACACACACCCACACATATATATATATATATATATATATACACATACATACCTGCACGCATGCATACACACAAACCAACATACTGAAATCTATACTTTCGTAATCATTCGTGCCCACAGAGCGTGCTGACAAACGTACGAACCTAACTACAAACACACACACACACACACACAGACATGTCCACGCACCTTTGATTTACTCACCAGATATGTGCCTCGTGCATGCGTGTAGTATAATGGGGCGTCCGAGAAACTGAACCTTCTCCTCTGCCACAAAGTTCGACTTCGAGTGCCGACTCTGCAAAGCCAGATCCGAACTCGTGCGTGCCGTTCCTCAGGTCATCTTCAACTGTCAGGCAATTACTCCGTGCCTGGAACGTTGTGAAGCAGTTAATCTTGAGATCATCGTCTCATGCACTGGGCATTGGGAGGGGACGACAAGCACTCACAAGCTTTGGAAGCCAAGCACATGGCGAGAACCGAGGGTAGACAGAAACAAATTATCTGAACCCCGTCCGAAAACTGAAGTCCAAGCTAGCCCATTGGTCAGGCTAGAGTCGAAGGGGTCGAAGCTGATCCACATCGATCTCCTCCAATACCTCCTCCTCTGCTTCCTCAATCCAATGCATCTTCGTAAGCTGCACCAAGGGCGGGGAAGCGAAAACCGCTAGCGAGCATTCTTGCATTCTGCTGCCTTCACAGCTTGCATACCGTACTCTAGCAGCAGTGAATGCCTAAGCTTCCGTGTATGGAAAAACAAGAGCTGCTTGAAGAAGCTACGGCCTAAGGCTTCGAGAGCACCAACCGGGAAAGACACGAGACAAAGGTACCGACAGAGAGACGAGAACGGAGCGAGACGTGTATGCTTCTATTTCAGCAAGCATCGGCATCTGGTGGATTTGTATCCCGCGCCTTGGCCATGCGAAAAATGAACCTCTCTGCGAATTCGACACTCATAGCACATGAGCCTGTATGCGGGGGCCACGGGAAAGCGAGCCATTGTATACAGTCATAAACACATGGAATCTGTGTTTTCAAGGCCTGACCAGTAGTGATAGGATAAGGCGTGCCTGCACTTGAGCCTAGAAGGGAGAGCTCAACCTGTGAGCACTATGAGCAGCCGAAGGCCTGGACAAAAAAACGCCAGGCGCTTGCATTGCTGATGCTCAAGTTTGTTCCTTATAAGTCAGCATATTGGGGCCCTCGCCTCTGTCGTCGCTATTCCCGCTGTCCGCAGCGCGGAGGACCAGGTGCTCGAAAGCGCGGAGGTCATTGTGGCAGCCCGGTTCAGTTTTGGCGAGTCCGCGCCTTCGTTCCGGGCGCCGGTCACTACATGGATGCTTCCGAAGCACGCAAAGTCTCTAATGACAGCAATGGTTGTTCTTTGTTAGTGATCTTGTCATAGGCGCTCTTAGTACCCGTAGACAGGTTAGGGGGTCGAACTGAGACTGTGCATATACTACGGTCTTGGCGCCAGGCCTCGTAGGACAGGAGAGCTCCCTTCCAAGGTTCGCAACGTGTGCCTGAGCCAGCTGCAGATGGACTACCAATCGTATAAGTGTTAGCAGCATATTCTAGGTTCTAGAGGTTTCATATCCTACAAGCTGATGGTTAAGAGAAGTGTTACCCACCTGCACGCAACCGGGTGCAGCGGACAACCACCACCAAGTCCATTGGCAAAAGCGCAACACAAAGTGCGTGCATGTATGGTCTGGGTACAAATACCGGAACAGTTGTCACGCATGCACACATGCCTGCATAAGCAGCATACACATGTCCCTGCTACATCCTGCATCCCTCCATCCTCCCATCCATCCATGCTTAATTACATACTGCAGCACGGTTTCTCGCTCTCTTGCTATCCCTCTGTCGCTCTTTCTTGCTGTCCGAAGGTCTGGAGACGGGGTTTTCCCGCTCTCTCATCCTTTCTCGCTGTCTCTCTGGCGCGATCTGTCAGTCTGTCATGCAATGCCAGTTTGGAATCAAAGCATCAGGAATTTGGGTGCCCTCTTTCTTCTTTAAGGCTCAACCCCCCCCCACCCCTTCACCCCGCGGGCCCGACGCAGAGACTCCCTCTCTCTGTTGGGGGTTGCCCATCCGCGCATGCGCTACGCCTGAGGTCCGAGGTCTGCCCCTGTACAACTGGTCTTCGCCCGCTAGCCATTCCCCAAACATACCGTTAGCAGCCCAGCCACGCAAACACAGTGTCACACCTCATACGCACTGAAGTCAAGGCACGAAAGATCGTTTGAAGCCACACCGGCTTCCTTGAGCCTGAGCACCAATAGGGATCACCCTCAACAACAAACCTACCATGCTTCCTTTCGAGCTTCTCTCACTGTACCGAAACACGACCTATGTTGGTAATTGGGCACGGGCCTGTCGGGTGAGAGAGACTGGTTGACCCCAGGAGTTCAAATTTACCTGGTGCATGCCTGGCTTGATGGCGGACTTATTGCCTAGATAGATTTAGAGAGGGTACGTGCTCTGAGACAAACGCTCCTACGTGTCGTTTCTAGCAAGGACATGTGACATATGTCTAGAGCCCTATAGGACGTTCAGGGAAGCATGAAGCGATTTCCTCAATGCCGGGCAAGCTGCTTTTCGTTCTCTTCTTGCAGGGTCCGCAGCGCTGCCGCCTTGCAAAAAGGGAGGTGTGACCCTGCAAAGCGGGCCTTCGTTGAGGTACAGATCGAAGGGCTCGACACAACTCCGAAGTAAGCAAAGTGGAACACCGTGTGACAGCTGGGAGTCCGCAGCTCGCAATCGGGAGGGACAGAAAGCTTCCTATTTGGAATCTGAAGCTTTGGTCTTCTGCTGGGCAGTGGGCTCTACATCCCATTGCCGGCACCTGCCGTTCGTGTTCCAGCGCAAGGCGCGTGGCGATGTCGTGGAGGCATTCCTTGCGCACAAGACTTGTATGCTAGTCTCACCAAAGATGCGTTATGAGGCATAGCACCTCTCTCTTGCTTGCTTGCTGACGGGTATGAGGGCCGAAACCCTCTGGCCCGAAGGCCTACCCGCACAATGGTTCGCGTCTGCCAAGTCTGAGCGGCCCCTTCCGGCTCTGTCTTCGCTTCGCTTCGCTTCGCTTCACAGGGGTCCGGCTCTGTCTCTCTCTCTCTCTCTCTCTTTATCTCTCCTGTCTCTCTTTTATCGGCAGCTGCCTGAAAAGCATCAAACTTAGAGAACCTCAGGACTACTAGGATCACGATGCCAACTCTGATCTTATGTGGGATGCAGAAGCAAGACTGTTCAAGATGGTGCGAGCTCACAACCAACCGGAGATGCGCAGGTTGCCGGAATCCAACGAGCACCGAGTCACAAGCCCCTCTTCCCCACCCTCAACACTCAACTCGACCTCCGCCCCACAGTCGTGATTTTTTGTGGTCTTCCGCTGAATTTGGGAAGGTCTTTTGGCGCCCGACTGCCGCCGCTCCTGGGTTGGTCTCTGCTTCCTCGAATTGGGCCGAGGTGGATGGCGCGAAGCGTGTACGATTCACTAGGTCTGTGCTGGCAAGCGGCTATCAGGTGCCCAGGCGTGCAATCCCGGCTCCTTAGGAGGGAAGAATAGAAGACAGGACTGCACATTCCCTTTTTTGCGCTCAAAACGACCAGCGCGCCAGCGAGCAAAGAATGAGTAGGCGCGGTCATAACGACGATAACGGGAAAACTGGCTGCACTCAGATCGGCAAGGTTCTCTGGCTGGAAGCACTACAGAAATGAGTCGGTAGCAACGGCCGCATAGACAAAGTCACAGCTCGATGCACAGATTGGATGTTGCTAGGATGCTCCGACTCGGACACCTTTTGGCCGGCCCCTACTCGTAAATCCACAGCATCATCGGAAATCGAACACACCGGAAAGCCATGGCACCACCGGCGCTCCATGGCGAAGTGCCGGCCATGGGAGGCCCCGCTTGACTTGAACACAGCTGCGGTTCGGGGGCGACAGTGAATCTTTGAGACTCGCCTCCTGCCTACTGCGCAAACCCCCTGTTGTTGTACAGCAGCAACCACAACCACAACCACAAGCACAACAACGACAGCAGCAGCAACAGGAACAACCGCAACAACACCAACACCAACACCACCAACACAAGCACCGGCACTAGCATCTAGCATCTAGCATCGGCACCGGCACCAGCAGAAGCAGCAGCAGCAGCAGCAGCAGCAGCAGCAGCAGCAGCAACACAACCACCACCACTTGTACGCACATGCAATAAAGGTAGTAAGCAATAGGAATATTAAATAGTATTAATGATTGTAGTAAATAATAGCAAATTCACAATAACGAAAGCACTAAAACGAGTAACCGTGGCAATGACAGTAACAACGGCAATATCACTAGCAATAATAGCAGCAGCAGCAGCAGCAGCAGCAGCAGCAGCAGCAGCAGCAACAGCAACAGCAACAGCACCACCACCAACAACAACACCAACAACAACACCAACACCAACACCAACACCACCACCACCAACAACAGCAGCAGCAGGAGCAGCAACAACAACAAGGACAAGGAAGGCGGTGCGTCTGCCGCCGCGCGGGGTGTGTCGTTTATGTTTGGGGTGATTTTTGGTCAAAAAGTAGAAAACCCAGAGTTTCGTTTGGTATTCGTCAACAAGACGATGTATCGGAGTTTCAAATTTCTATAGTCATTTGTCTTGTGTTGTTGGCCTGTTTTTGTGCGGAAGTGTCGCAAATGCTGGTGCTTGGTTTATGTTGGTTTTCAATCTCATTTTGGAAGTAAAAAACGCTAGGTTTTTTCCATGGTGGACGCTTCCAAAGTGAAGCAACAAGAAACGGCAAGCACGAATGGACAGAGCAACTAAATCATGCATAGAGAAGTCGCAGTCGCATGGACGTCATCACCCCCCCCTCGACTCCCCTTCCCCAGCAATGTCTCGAACCGGAACAGAGCAGAAGAAGGTGAACAATAGAAACAGCAAAGACAAGTCGCAGTTGCATGGACGTCATCCCCCCCCCCCCCCCCGCCCCCCCCCAGCAATGTCTCGAACCGAGTATACCGCCTACCTTGTACAGCTGGTACTGTAAGCATTCCTGACACAGAGCACAGCACGACGTTTGGGGGGCCGCCCCGTTGCACTCCTGCCGATGACATTCTGACCGTTGTCCGTTGTCGAGATGGCCTCGATTCGAGTGTGCCGGAGCTTCATATGTGCGGATGATGGCGGAGCAATAAGAAGGCTGTGTAGAAACAAGAGATTTGGCTAGAGGGCATCCCCGAAACCGCTGGTAGTCGCCAGAACAACAAATGACATCTGAAAACTGTAGACAGGCGAGAGCAAACACTCGCAGCCCACACACAATTGTCGAGTTATATAACCCTAGAACACCCGAGAAGTTTCGTGCAAAGCACGAAGCATGAAATCAAGGCTTCACGGGCTGGCCTGCGGAGAAAGGCACGTGCGAGGAGGCAGACGACGGCCCAATGCTGTGCCCTGGAACAGTCTTTCCACAATGGTTTCGATGGATTGAAACAGCTCTATAACACTATATACCTGCCGTATTCGGGGCTGGAGAGGGCTTGAGGTTTCGTGTTCGGGGCCTTTGTTGTGCCGAGGGGTGAGGCGGATGATGTTCAGGAATGGTGAGGGTGCAAGCTTCAGCCCGCAGGCCAAGTAATCCTGGTAAGCCTTATAGTGCAGTCCGAACCCAAACGAACGTAGAGCCAGGACCCCTTGCCACTCAAGCTCCAATCAAGTGGCCACGGCCTCGCGAGCGCACGACCCGACTTCGACGCTACGCCTGACAAATGCTTTGCAGGCCTACTTGCCTCCTAGGCCTACTTGATGAAGACATTGAGTCCACGCCAGGCCACAACTACAAGCAACTAAGTCTTGGAGCCCTGGCCTGCTGGAGCTAGGCCACGACTAACCTATTCACCTTATAGAAACCATTCAGGTTTCGATGAGTTCGCTGCACCGAAGGCTGTGTGCGCGAGACTTGTGCATCCCATGAATGTAGTTCTGGTTCAGCATGCCAGCAACAAGCAAACCCATCCCTTCAAACATCTCGAAGGATTCCCGCCTGCGTGGAGGAAGCGAGTTCCCGCAATGGGGCCGGGCAAGACCTGTTCAACCCGACGCCTAAACTACTCCTAAACTGGAGCTTATAAGCTCAGCAGCCAGAAAAGCTCCTGTATTGTCTTTCCATACCTCCCTGTTGTCGCTGCAACCGCGAGCCGGCGCCCTTTCAAACCCGCATCTACTCAGCTAGGCTGACGCGCAACATTCGGTCATGCACCCAAGTTGCTTGAATAAGTCTGGGGCAAGCAACTGCAACAGCCAGGTCCTGATGACTCCCAGGTCCAAGGCGCCATGACACATTATACAGGCTTACTGGCTTACTGCTGACGCTGCTGCTCGGAACGACTCTCGTTTGGTGATTGCCGAGGATGGCCTGGAGCTAGGATACAGGCATTCGCTCAAACGCGTGGTTAAGCTTGGCGTGAATGGCATGCTACAGCTTACAGCATCTACGCCTACACGGAGCACTTGCTTCAGATGCAAAACCAACTTCATGCAACGCCTGTCCTGCAGTGCTGCGGCCATCCACCGGCCCAACGGCGGCTGGCTAGCTCAATGCTCCCAAAGGCTTGGCATTGAAATAGAACTTCTGATATCTCCTAACCTGCCAGTTTCCTTATAAATTGATCCGAGGGAATCTGAGGCGGGGCTCCTGCGAAGTTGGTGTCCTCTTTCCGCAGCGCCCGTTTTTATAACAGATCTTTGCAGAAATGGCCTCGGACATCACCACAGCAAGTGACAGGGTGGATTGTAGGAGATGGACCTTCCGTTGTCCCAGCCTTTGTGGCGAGATCTTGCTCTGCTAAGGCAGCGCGGAAGACTTAGTATTAGTTAGCAGAACCCTTGCCCATTTCGGGTAATAATACCACCAGTCAACCCATTAGACGATTATTCCTACACTCCCCCCTACACCTCACCAACTATATCACTACTACTCCCCCATTACCAAGACCAGTATAGGAATAACCGATTACCTCATCCATATAAGAGGAATATTCCTATACTCCCTACTACAATCCCCCAAGTATCACCACTACTCCCCCATTACCAAGACCAGTATAGGAATAACCAATTACCCTATCCATATTCCCTAAGGTGGTATTATCATCCCGAAATGGGCAAGGGTTCTCTCATAGATTTTACTAGGTTTGGTTATAAAGGTTGTAATCATAATAGAATTATATTCCATAAACTCTTATGGAATGTGCTTACGTTATACTTATGTTTTTAACTCACATTTCCTTCTGTCATTATACTTTTTCATTCCATCAAGACATTCACAACAAGTAACTGTGTATCTATACTGCATTAAATACCTACCTGTTTTACAATGATAATATCTTTTGAAATGCACTAAATTTTTAAATTCTTTACATCTGACACATTGTCTTTCAAAATGAGATTGGCAATTTTCATTATCAAAATCCATGATAATTTTATCGACATATATTGTCATATAATAATATCTCACAATATTTTTCATAATTTTATTAATTGTGAAAAGCATTGACACCAAACAAATTAACTACATGCTTATGATGTAGTGATGTTTTAGAATATTCAGGGTTCTTTTTACTTGCAACGATGGGGGCTCTGTAATAATACTGTAGAAAATAATTTCTATATTAAATTAATGAGAAATAATAATAATAATATTCCTATAGTTAAGCCAATTAATGTTAAAGAATATGAATTCAAACAATCTAAATATGATATAGCACCTAGATTACCTTTTAGTCAAATCATAACAGGACCTTCAGGGAGTGGAAAAGGAATTCTATTACAGTCAATGATATTAGATATTTACAGGGATGTCTTTGAGAGAATATATGTATGGTCCCCCTCAATTTCAGTTGATAGTAATTGGTTACCAGTAAAGAAATACATTCAATATAACTTAAAGGTTGATTTAGAAAAGGAGAAATGTCTGTTTGATGAATACATACCAGAAGAATTAGAAACAGTTATAAAACGACAACATAAAATAATAGAATATCAGAAGAAGAACGACCATAAAAAAATATTCTCTATTCTTATAATAGTAGACGACTTTGCTGACAGTAAGGCTTTTTCAAGAAACTCACCCTTATTAAATCAGTTGTATGTTAGAGGTAGACATAATGCAATAAATATTATTACCTCCACACAAAAGTTTAACGCGTTGTCTCCAATAATTCGTGTCAATAGTCGTCAGTTGTTCTTCTTCAGGTTAAGAAACTACAAAGAGATAGAGACAATGGTTGAAGAATTGAGCGCGGTGTTAATTAAAAAATCAAGTGTAGCAGATACTAAAAATTTAGCGGAGGCAAAGAAATTATTATTAGAGGTGTATAACATAGCAACCGAAGAACCTTACAGCTTTTTATTCATTAATCTAATGAAAGCAGATGTTAATGATATGTTTTATAAAAGATTTGATGCTAAATTGATTATTGATTAATAATATTATAAATAAATGATATTATTGTTCACTATTGCTTTTCCCCTTTCCTTTGCCCTTTAATGCTTTAACCTCTTTTTCCAACTTATCAATTTTGTTTAATGAATATTGTAAAGCACTCCATAAAATAGGTGTAGTAATTGTATAATCAAATTTTAAATAGCCATCTCTTCCTTCTTTTACTAAATTTTGCCATTCATCTGGCATCTTTTTTGTTTCCAAAAAATCATTAGCGATAAAGCCACAGCATGATTTACCTTGTTGTCTGTCATCAATAAAATGATATGTTTTAGGTTTAATGTATTTTACTAGTTCTACTGCTTTTTTACTATTTACCTCTTTTATATCCTTCTTTAACCTTTTATCTGATGAAGGAATTAATGAGCCTGTATATGAAAGGTCTCCATAAACATCTACACCACTATTTGTTGCGTCTAGTCTTGACAAATTATTATTACTTAATCTAATAAATCCATCTGTGTCAGGATTATTTATTAATACCCGTTGAGACCCTGCTACATCTTGATGTGTAATTTCTAAATTTCCTAATAAATTAATTTTCCCATCTGTTAATTGAATTTCTGGTGTTGTTATTTCTGCACCAACCATTATATTCATTTCTCCCGCGCCATCTCCATTTCTTACATACATTTTATACTGTGTATCTAATACTTCTCTAATTTCTCCCGCGTTTTGTAATTTAAATTTACCCCAACTAATAACATCTGCCTCACCAACGATATTACCAATACTATTAAATGTTTGATTATTTGTAACTGCTCTATTAATAGTAATTCCGTTAGTGTCGTCTAATTGTAAAGCAATAGTGCCTGTTGTTGGATCACTTGTTCTATCGCTTTGAAGACTAATGTTCATCTGTGTTGTTGTAATAACATTTAACGAATTAAAAGCATCTGCTCTTTGAAATATTCTCGCGTTTGTGTTTAATAGCTGTTCTCCTAATAATTCTAGATTATTTTCCACTCTTGCTTGATTAAAATTACTCCCACCGCCTACTGTTAAAAAATATGATGAATTGTATTGTCTTCCTATTCCAACCTGTGCGTTGCTTGTGCTTCCTATTCTTAATCTATAATCGTTGCCTGTGTCGTGTATTATCATTTCCGTTCCATTTGCTGGATTACTTGGGTTCATACATCTGAAATTTCTGTTTCTGAACTCCCACACCGCTTGAGTATCTCTAACTCTTAATGTATAATTAGCGTCACCCGATGGTCTGACTATATCGCTTCCTGTTGCTTTGACATACATATCACCTATTAAATCTAATCGTGTAGCGCTTCTTATAACATCAAAATTAGATGTTCCACCTACTGTTAAAAAATAACTTGCGTTCGGGGTTGCTCCTATGCCTACTTGTGCCGTTGATGCCGTCCCTAATCTTACTTGACCTTGTCCTAAACTTTGTATTTCCATAAGCGTATCTAAATTTTCATTGCTTGAATTTCGGCACGTTAAGGTTCTGTTTCTAAACTCCCAGATGCCTTGATAATCTCTAACTCTTAATGTATATGTGGTATTTCCTGACGGTCTAACTAAATCAAAACCTAAACTTGAAACTGTCATATCGGCATAGCAAAAGAAATTATTATTAATTCGTAAATCGTTAAAATTACATTGACCATTATTATTCAATTCTAACTCTACTATACTATCATCACTGGTAGCATAAGCATTTATTTTATTTCCTTTTAATGTTATGTAATTAGTCTGGTTTTTAAAGGTTGCTACATCTCTGTCTGTTTCTGCTCCGAATTGATTAGAAAAGGTAAGCCCCTTTAAAGGTTCTACATTAACTGTTGTATTCTTTAATGTTAAACCTTGATGAATAAATGTGGGCATTGAACAATCAATAACTGGAAATACTGAAAATCTATCTGTAAATGTTGCTTTATCTTCTTTTAATGATAAGAAGCTGTCAATTTGTGTGTCTGTATATCCACCACCTGCTCCTATTAATCCATCTACCTCCGTTTTAGTATAAATATTATTGTTGATATATGTTTGAGAATAAAATCCTGCGTCAATTTGAACTGATGTGTAATAATTACCTAATGTTGTATCAATCTCTGTTTTTGTATAATGATTGGTTGTTAATGTTGTAGGTGATACAAAGTTTGAATTAAGTTGTGTTGTAGTTTGGTAATTGTTAGTTAAATTTGTATTTATGTCATTAATTCCGGCGAAATTTTGTATTTGCTTTGTGTTTAATACTGATATGTCGTTTGTATGCGTTGCTATATCCGTTGTGTTTGTATCTATCAGTGATATGTGCGATGTTAATGTATTAGCATATGCTACATCTTTTGAAATTAAAGGTGCTAAACTATCGTCTACATCCTGTTGAGATATTCCACCGCTGTTTGTATTAACATAGTTTATTGTAGCGTATAAGTCTGAAAGATTAGTACCTCTTACAATAATATTATCTGCTGATACAGTATTTGTATTATTCAATGTCAAAGGCATTATTAAATTAATTTAGATAATTAATTTAACATTGTCTAATCAAAAACTTTAAGCCCTAAATCCTTCACCTCTAATATTTGTTCTGAAAGCATCGTGATGTAAATATTATCAGGCATCTCGGTAGCTGGAATAGAAGCACCAGCTGGTTTCACGATTAATCGCATCATTTGTCCGGCGCGTAGATTAAGGCCTGTATAACTACTGTCGCTCACCTTTTGAAAATCAAAAGCGAAAACGAACTGTCTATCGCGATATTGTTTAAAATTAATATTCATACTATGTTGATGAAACAATGGAAGATTTAATGCTTTTCTTAAATGGTAAAAACATTGTGTAATAGAATTGCAAGGGTATTCGGGATAAAGTTTAGAACCTACTTGTATTTGGAACTCTAAATCTTTGTCTTTATCATAAATACCTGCGTCCAACGGTTCATGATTTTGATGAGGATGATAACATCTACAAAATTCTTTGTCAGCGTATTCATAACCTGTGCTCGGGTCTCCAGCTTTGTAAAAAGTAACAAATGAAGCAACAAGTTTAGAAACAGAACGAATAACATTGACACTGATGTCGGTTAAACCTTTAACTGATTGTGATTGAGTAATATAAGTTGTGTAAGTAATAGGTAATCCTTTTCCTTCTAAAAGATGCTTAACATATTCATTATTGAAATTATTATCAAGGGTGCAAACATCACAAATTACACGGGCGTTTGAAATTTCCCAGTCAATGGATGTATTTGTTGCTTTTCCTACATCACCTGCTACCGCTAATGTAAAACGATTTCGGAGACCAGCATCAATACCAGTATCACTTTCATCATAATCATTAGGGTTAATGATACAATCAATAGCATTAGTCACGAGCTCTAATTCAATTGTTAAATTTCCCATATATTTTAGCGGGAGATACTTAAATTGAGAAAATAGACCACATAAGGGTTTAAATCCGACGGTCATTTCATTATAAAATCCCTGACAGTTAGCAGCATTGACTTCATAAGTTAAAGCGGTATTACCCGCATTATTTACCAATGTCAGTAATTCATCATCATATCTATAACCAAATCCTTCATTTGCTTCATCTCGTCTTGCTCCTGATGACATTAATTTAGAAAACATATGATGAACACGATTATAACTATCAAAATCTTCTACAACTTGACTACCAGCAATAATGCGCATTCTTCTAAAAAAGGAATAAGGCGATGACAGAGGGCGGACTTTCTTAAAATTAGTTCCGTCTTTGTTGTTTAGAGTAAAAAATATTCTTACACTTTGAGGGTCTAACCATGTGTTGTCTTCACCGTTCAATGTAAATTTTAATACTCGATTACCACTTGACGGTTTATAGATATTTGAACCTGACGGCCAAAATGTAACACTTCGGCGGTCTGTTACATAACTTGAACCTTTATTAAGTTTGAAACTTAAATTATCAATGAGTATATCCTCGGGCGCAAATGTTTCCATAATATATAAACAATACTAGATAATTATTATTTTTATAATAAAAATTAATCAAATAAATTAAACTAATTTTATTATCATTTTTGTGATTATCTTTCTTTGTCTTGATGGTCTCTTTTAGTTGCATCTCATCACCATCTTCTACAAGTTTCTTTATCTCTTCATAGCTGTTCTTCTTAAACTTTTTATCAGGCTTGGGTTTCTCTAACTTTTCATATGATGCTGATTTATAGGAAAACATTATTAATATTGTTGAGATTATTTAATCAGCTGTAAGAATTTAGCATAGCTAATTGCTTCGCCAATTCAGCTCATGCCGATTTCATCGGCATGTGCTAATTGCTCCGCGAATTCCTCTTGTGTTATTGGTAAATTACCTGCTTTGTTATGAACATTTCCTATATCTTTATATGAATGGTTGTGTAAAGGATCTAATGTTCTTTTATTTAATGTTATACTACCTTTATCAAACATGCTAACAATGTCGCCTGACTTTCTTATTCTTAAATTAGTTCCTGTGTCTTCTGGTCTCTGGTTTGAAACAAAAGGTGAACCATAACTGCGACTTCTAAAAATGTTTCCATGATCATTATTTATCTGTTGCCCTACCGCTGAACCTAAACTGTGACTGATAATATCAGTAATACCTGTAAGTTTTTTACCATCAACTTCTATAGTTCCGTCTTTAATAAATTTATCAACATCTTTATATCTTTTCGTTTGTTGTGTTTGATACAATGGCAGTTTTAGATCATCATATACATCTCTACCGCTTTTCGTTCCAGCAATATATAATATTGAACCATTTTGATATATTCCGTCAGGATTTTCATATGCTAATTTTAGTCCTTGAGTATCTGTTAGAAAAGACCAATTTCCCGCTAGTTCTTGATTAACTTCCTCATTGATTTTGTTTCTTGTGTTAGGTGCTTCATATGGTATTCCTTCATTTCTTCGTTTATGTTTAAGCATAATATAAATAACCTATAACTTAATTTTCTCTGATATCTAATAATGTTAAAGTTTAAGAAGGTATATATTGATAGTTACTATAGGGTAAGTGGCACATCGTCCGATTTTACGATTGATTTACCTGCAACAGTTCAACTTGAAGATAATATGTTATGTCAAATACACGAGGTAAGCGTTCCCCATTCGTGGTATTCAATCAATGAAACTAACAATAACCTTTATTTCATGCATCAAGTTATACCTCCTGCCGTTCCAAATGGTATAACTTATCGTAAAATAACTATTCCAGAAGGCAACTATACAGCATCCGATTTAGCGCAAACAATAGAGGTAGCATTAAATTTAAGAGTTGACACTGGGGATAGACCTAACACTTATTCAATTCACTATAACAGTTCAACCAATAAATTTACCATCAGTTCTAATTATGCTACAGTTATCTTTGTTGTTTTGACTGATGGAGAAGTAGCACCAGTGGCAAATGTTTTTAGTGACCCCGTTGATGTTAGTAATCTTAATTCAATAAACCGAGTAATGGGCAATACAACACCTGCCGGCGATGCTTATACGAATGTGGCACCTTATACAACAAACTTTATTGACCTAGTTCCCTTTAAGAATTTGTATTTACATTGTAATGAAATTAGCAACTACAACCAATTGACTGTGGTGGGTAATTCATCAATAGTTAAGAAAATACCAGTAAACGTTCCCTATTTGAGTATCATTAATGATAATGAGTTAAGCACCGTTGATTATATTGATGTTTCAGGTAAAATGCTCCGCCGATTGAATTTTAGACTTACAAATCAATTCAATCAGGTAGTCAATTTGAATGATGTTGATGTCTCATTCACTTTAACATTCTTTAGGGGTTAATAAATATCTAATTAGAAAAATCTAGACTAAATTAATAATGACCAGTGAAACAATTGATGAGGTTAAAAATGAAGAAGCAACTGAAACTGTATCAAATGAAATGATTGAAAGAACCAATGAAGAACAACCTACTGAACAAATCAAAGAAGAAGAGAAAATAACGGAACCAATTGAACAAACACAAGAAGAAAAACAACCAAAAGCAAAAGCAAAAGCAGTGCCGAAGAAATTAGCGAGAACAGTTAAAGTAGTAGAGTTGGTTGAATGTCAAGCCTGTAATAAAAAAATGTTACCAAAGAGTTTAAGAAACACTCACCCTTATTATTGTAAGGGTCAACCAACCGAAACATTGCCAGTAAATCGTCAAAAGGCAAGTTATGGGACAAAGGTGGAAGAAAAAATAAGAAAAGAAATAGAGGAAGAAATTAAGAATAAATATGAAATTAAAACAAAAGAGATTGAGCCAACTATTAAACATTCCGATCTTAATGAAGTTAAAACAAAACCTAAACCTGTTAAAATTATTGAAAGTGAACCTAAACAATTGACAGCAACTGAATTAATACAACAGTCATACAACGAAATGAAAAGATTAAGACAACAAGAAAAGCAAGAAAAGATAAATAGGTTTAGAGCAAGTATGTTTTAAAGATTACACTATTATATATATATGAATAGAAATATTGAAAGGGCGGAGATAGTTAGAAATGAATTAAAAAAGATGAAAACATTTGACACTGATGAGAAATGTTGTATAATTGAAAATTATTCTTTTCATTATTTATCAAATGTGAAGGGTTATGATGTGAATGATGAACTTATAAAACAATTAGTTGTGTTACAAGCGTGTATTAGAACTGAAAGACCTGTTCCAAAACAACTAACTCCACTAAACGAACTGAAAGAGCATTTAAACAATAATCATTATGATTTTCTTGATGAAGACACTGTAAAAGTGTTGCTTAAAGAAATTGACAAATATTGTATTGATTTTCCCGATCATATACTTGAGTTTTTTAAGCCAAATAAGAAATATGTATTAATATTAATTATTATCTAAATTAATATTAATAATGAGTATGTTTAAGAGTAAAGCAGAATTTCGTAGAGCACCTCCTGTTGAAAAATATTATGATCTAGAAGAAACGATAGGAGTAGCAAGTAGAAAAAAGTATTTAGAAGATATGAAATTAAGAATTGAAGAAGCAGAGAACAGAGGCAAGAACATTAGACTAAGAAATGACTGGTTACAACACCAAAAGAAAAGCCTTTATCAGGGTGAACTAGATGATGTTAACAGACAATTAGAGCGTCCGATGATGCCATTCAGAACAAAACAAGAACTACAAAAGAGACAACAAGAATTAAAGGTTATAATGGCAGAAATAAATTAAAATCTATAATAATAATAATGATTAAAACATTAAAATCAGAACTTACCCTGAGACCTACATATGATGAACTCATTGGTTTAATCAATCAACAAGGAGATGAAAACCGCCCACCTATTGAAAATATTATTGACAGAAGGGCAACATTATTTAGAAACAATCAATTTGGTTCACAGTTTGATAATGTTGACTTTCTAGGATTGAAGAAACAAGAAGAAGACAAAGTCAAGGAAGAACTTAGACAAACTCAACTGAGACAAACGGCAATGGCGACTGGTTCGTCAGTGGGTATTTTTAAGTTATGGTGGTAGAACCCCAGTAGGTGCTTATAATGCTGATGGATTTGAAACTCCAGACAGTGATTATAGAATGACAGCAGAGCAAATTAACAGAGTAAGAGCGGAATTAGATATGGGTTTAAGAAGACAACAAGAAGCACAACAAGCATCATCGTCATCAGCAAGAAGTGATTTAAGTGATGCGACTAGTCAATCTTTACCAGCTGGGATACCTATTCATTCAATGGTGACAGATGATGAGGACAGCTCTCGCGACGAGTTGCCACCTTTAGAAACACCCACTGAAGTAGCAGAAGAAGAGGAGGAAGAAGATGATGATGAAACACAAGTGCCACCACAAAGCAGAAAGCATAAGGCAAAAATAGATTATAATGAAAATATAGAAAGATGGAAAACAACGATGTAACAGCTGATGATTTATTATTTCAATTTCATTTAAGAGGAATACAACTAACAGAAGAACAAAAAGAAGAGATGGACAAACTTAAAAATAAAGGTAAAGGTAAACTACCAACGAAAAAGAATTATTTAATAAATTATGTTGAAAGATTGATACAGACTGGTAGGTGGGCGGACGAAGTAAATGACCAACTCTTACAAAAACGGATGGAAGACTGGAGACAGATGAAGAAAGGCAAAGGCAAAGGTAGTGGTAGTGCATCATCAAGTGGTTTAGATACTGCAAAAGACATAGCAATTAGTGGTGTAAAGGCAGGTGTAGAAACATTAGCAAAAGCAGGGGCAACCGCATTAGCAAAATCATTTTTACCAGTATAATATATAAGTAAAGTAATATAATGTTGAGATCAAAACCAACTTATGAAGAAATGTTAAGAGAAACAAAAACAAGAAGATTAAGAATACTACCTGAAAGGGAAAGAAGAACACAACAAGGAATGTTATTAAATGATCTAAATTTTGATGATTTTGATCTAGATCAATATAATATAAGAAACCCAAACAAAGCAACACAGACAGATTTATTTAATGATGATAGCAATTTTTCAAGTGCTACATCCAATAGAAGTATTAACACACCATCAGAGGTTGAAAGAAATGAACAACAACAGCGCCAGACCAGCACCTCTACAGGGGAAAGTCTTGATGATGTAAGATACAGAACAAGAATGTCAATATCGGACGATTTAGCATCAATGGCAAGAGTAGGAGGTAACGTTATTTATTATACTGGGCAAGGAATAGGACAAGGTATATCAGCAGTAATTGATGCTTACAATTGGATAAATGAAGACAATGATGAAGACGAACAGCCAGAAGCACCCATAGATGAAGAAGTATATGAACAAACACAAAGATTAACAAGAAGAGGAGCTAGTCGTTCACGCTCAGTGACACCTGAAGAAAGAGCAAGTGGAAGCAACGATGCTATTAGATTATTAAGGAGAGGGGCAAGTAGAAGCCGAAGTCAAACACCTCCGAAGAAAAAATAATATAAGTAATACTAATGACAACAGAGGTTATTATTAAAAAATCTAACACTAAAGGTAAAAAAATATTATGCAGTTATAAATGATAATAAAAAAGTTTCTTTTGGTGCTACTGGGTATAGTGATTTTACAAAACATAAAGATGAAGAAAGAAAGGAGAGATATATAGCTCGTCATAAAGTTAATCAGGACTGGAATGATCATACCACCGCAGGATTTTATGCAAAAAATATTTTGTGGAATAAGCCGACCATTGAAGCATCTATAAGAGACACTATTAAAACTTTTCCTAATTTGAATATAAAACTCAAAAAGAACTAAATAAAAATCAAATGAATGGTTTTTATTTAGCACTTGTGTTACATCCACGACACCATGCCTCACAATTATCTATGTGGTGCGGTTGCTCATTATCTAGTCTTTGAGCAGTCATGTTACTCGTTAGATTTCCGTTTTTGATTTCAAATTCAAACCGACAACCGCAATTACAGCATGTGTTAGTCAGCCGTTTCATAAACCACTCCTGATTAACATACTTGTCAACATCTATAACTCTGTTGGCATTCACATCTTGCATCTGATAATTTTTGATCTTAGTTTCTATGTATTTTGTTAAAGTTTCTTCGTTTAATTCGTTCTGGTTGGTTGCACTGTTGAAGAACCTTACCTTGTTAAAGTCTGTGCTTCTGGTAAGGGCACACCATATCCATTCACGACTTACTAGGTGTTTCTTCTCCCACTCATGGATTATGATCTGACCGTCTATGGATGCACCCTGTGCTGAGTGGCATGTAGTGCAGTAGTCATATCTGAAATGCTTATCTAATGTGTATATGTCAGTAGTGAACTTCTCCTTGGATTTTACATTCTCTAGTGTCAGTCTTGGTAGTATCATACTTATGATCCTATACCTGTAGTTCACATTAAACCGCTGGTTACCCAAATTTTTATACACTCTGCATATGAGTGTGTCACCCACTCCATACTTATCTGTTTTACCTAAATGCTTCCTGATATAATTAGACACATTCAGACATCTCATGTTGGTATAGGCGATGTTGTGTAATGCCTTTGTAACATCATCTGTCATTTTAAAGTATTTAGGCACGAACTCTTCTAATGGAATACGATGTATCCACATATCGTCATACATGCTGTCTAATATTTCTCTGTTTTTGTTTGCCTTTGGGTCGTCCTTGGGACCAAGTCGCTTACACACCTTAAGCAAAATGTTATACTTAAAAATCTGATCTATACATTCATCAGAGTATTCACCGGCATTCCTTGTATTAGTCAGATCATCACACACAGGTGGAAGTTGTTTCACATCACCTGCTCCTATGATAATTTTGTCTGGGTTGTTGTTCACAAACCCTCTTATGCAATTCAGAACGCGCAGTCCGTTCATGTAAATCTCATCAAAGACTATCACATTATACTTGCTGTGATCAAATTCAGGAAGCTTGTCTCCATCGCCCACAGGTATAGAGAAAAACTTGTTTGTCGTTACAGCATCGTCTGGTATGTTTTGTGATAGGTTGTTCTGTGGAACTACGAACAGGGTCTTGTAACCAAGTTTGCTAAAGTGTTTGGCAATATGTGACTTACCTCCTCCCGCATATTTAGATCGTATCATTAGAGGATTGTGTTTAACAATGTCTTCTGCAATCTGCTTGGTATCCCACTCATCTTCTATAGACAAGGTATCGTTTTTGAACACGGGTATGGGCATTAAAGTGTTCACTTTTACCTTGTGCTCGTCTCTCGGTTCTACTATATGTTTACCCTTTTCATGTCTCCACCCGCCGATATGATCATTGAATTGTAGAACCTTCTTTGCTAGACTAAGGTGGTCCTTCCTGATCGTAAATGCATCTGTTTTAACACTCCATACATCTATGTGGTTAGCGATCAGTGCGCTATAATCTTCATGCATTTTGTGGTTATGGTGTTGTAAAAGAAGTTCCTTTATGTAAATGTATCCATTTCGTAGAGTGGCTCGGTCAGAGACGGTCAGGCAATAATACTTTTTGTCACTCTCCTTCTCTATATGCTCACCCACATCATCGTTACCATTCTCTACCTCCTCATCATAAAACGATGACACCTTGTTGATTTTTCCGCCTACTTGCTGTTGATAATACAATGCTTCCCGTAGACTGTCAAAGGCATAGCTTCTAGATACAGTGTTGGTGCTCTTCTCCAGTAAACCGAAATTCACATTGGCTATTAGTTTTTTTATCTTCACATCTTCGGGGTATTTGTCCGAAATGTCTGTTTGCCACAAATCCTTTGCAATCTTTCTGTAATCCACCTTGTATACTCTAGAGGGTTGCTTGTAGTAGATGATCTCACATTGGTTGGCATACCCTGCTAGAAACCTGCCATATACTAGATTGTAAGTCTTGTTGAAGAACATGGTCGGTTTGTTTGCTTTTACTAGGTATAACGTGAATTCGTGTAGTTTCCTGTGATCGTGCTTCATGTAATCATAGTGTTTCCACACATCAAACTGAGTGAAGACAGGGATTTCTGTAATTTTGTTGAAAGCATGTGTGAATGCTTTTCTAATATCAATTTCTACCGCGTGTTCTGGCATGTAAAACATCTTGTCGTCTTTGTTTGTATGTGGGTTGTATTGGAAGTAGTGTCTGTTTATCTCACCAACTGGGTTTATCGTTCTACATTCCTTAAACAATTCCATGTCAATCT
Organism: Symbiodinium sp. CCMP2592; assembly: GCA_905221615.1. Lineage (NCBI taxonomy): Eukaryota > Dinophyceae > Suessiales > Symbiodiniaceae > Symbiodinium > Symbiodinium sp. CCMP2592. The sequence goes on from CAJNDT010006235.1 coordinate 47,428, forward strand.
CATTGTAGTATGACTTATGTAGTGGATTAAACAAAGACTTATTAAATACATACATTGCCTTAGACATATTGTTGTAAATCTGCTCAGTTCTCACTGATATAGTTCCGTCAATGGAGTTGTTTACTAGGTTCTGGGTCTTAACTTTGTATTTGATGACATTCTTTTTTATCCTGAACTTAAAATTAAGTTCTGATACTATACCTGCACTGAATTTAACTTGTGGTTCATATCCTGCCTTTTTGCTTTCATAAAAGAGCTCGGCAAGGTCATGACCATCATATATCAATGTATACTCAGCATGTTCGATATATTTCTTTATGTCGTTAAGTGACTGTATCATTTTACATTGAACGGGTTCGTCCTTCTCATTCAGGTGATAATCTGGCGATGCCTTCACTGAAATAGCATACCCATGGTTTCTTGGTAACATCTGCCTTAATACATTCAAATTGTCGGTTACTGTGTATATGTGGTTGTTCTTCACAATGGCATACAATGTGGGGATATGATGATCTCGCTTGGGTGGGTCATACTGAAAAATCAGTCTCTCAAAAGCATTGTATATTCTGACTTGCATCCTGTAGTGCTCAAACACTTTAACCATTTCCTTTATTGATGCACCTGATGTTTTAAAATCCTCTTCTGACTTACCTATCAGGGTCAACATGCTCTGTCTGGTTAGTCTGTTCTTTTCTCTGCGCTTTTCTCCCATAAGTGTGTCCTTATAGTAATCGGTTATGGTGTTCAACCAACACTGGTTTTCTTGATAATGGTTTACTTTGATTGCTTCCTTTAGTGTTTCGTATTCTGGGTTTAATGGAGTTTGTATGTATCTGTGGAACATGCTCACATGGGAGGTGTCAGTTAAATTCTCGTCCACTGGTATAAAATCAGTGTCGCCATCTACTTTGTCTACATCCTTAACTTTGATGCACACTATGTAGGAATGGACGAAGCGAAGGGTTTCCTCCATATCTGGGTCAGACATTATTGTCTTCAACAGTTTCTTGAAAACATACCTGTCTTTGGTCTCGTATTGAAACACACGTCTGCCCGATAAGTCTTCTATATAGTCTGTTGTTTGTATAGTTGCTCTCTTAGTCTCATACCAGATCGGGATTAGGGGTCTACCCTTGCTGTCTTTGAAGGATGCTTTGATGGTATCCTTGGGGAGTTCAAATTTGAAGAACATAAGGTCTACGGAATATGCATGTGTTGTTTTGGATTGTTCCGCTCTCACCCTCTTCTGTATTCGCTGAACTGCGGTCTTCTGTGTTAGTCGTCTGCGGATTTCTGTGAGTTTGTTGTCACGCTTTGCTGTTTGCATTCGTTCTCCTAGTGGTTTCTTTTCCTTGTGTTTTTCGTATACCTTGTTGTATTGGTCACTTGCCTTTTGTTTTTGCTGGTCTGCCTCGGCATTGATGAAGTTCCTTATTAATTTGTCCGCTGTTGTGAACTGCGCTATTTTTCTGTCATCGTATAAACCGATGATATTTTTGATTTTAGTTTTGGTTGCACTGTTAAGTCTGCCTTTATAAAAATCATACACTGTCTCTAATGCTTTTACACCGCGTTTGATGGTCTTACTCATGTCAATATAATTAGACTATAAAAAAATTTATATTTAAATGTTTTTCTGAAGATAAGTTTTTAAAACTAAATATTTTTTGGAAAATTCTGTTCAGAAAATTCATTTAAAGAAATATTATAATATATAGTATAGTAATATGTCTATGAAAACCCCAGAGGATATGACAATGGAAGAGATAAGAGAACAGTTGGCAATTTACAACCGACTGTATTACTACAAGCGAAGACAGGAGGAAGGATACATGCAGAAAAAACGCGATTCTGCCTTGAAGTGCATTCAAAAGAAGAAGTTAAGGCAATATCTAAAAGACAACAATATAAATACCACAATAGAAGATTTAACCGAAGAGCAACTGGCAGAATTCAACAGCAGTCAGAATAAGAAAGGACCGAAGTATGATATGAATAATGTTAAAGTTGTGATGCCCATGAAAACAGAATGCTGATTTAATTTTAGAAATAAGATTAAATCAATATTTTCGTATGATATTTATATGAGTAAGCAAGAGATAATTAATGATGTGTATTACGATCGCGCGGGATATGGGAGCAGACAAAGGACTTTAAAGGAAGCGCGGGAGAAAGATAAAAGTATAACTATTGACGATGTCAATGAGTTTTTCAAGAAGAACGTGGAGGCAAAAAGAAAACCTGCGGGACAGAACAGTTTTGTAGCACCACATTCGGCATACGAGTATCAAATGGATTTGTTTTTTATCAATGATTTGGAAGATCAAAAGTTTAAGGTTGGTATGATCATGCTAGATGTCTTTGATAAGTTTATGCATGTGGTAGCAATAAAAGGTAAAAAAGAAGAGGATTTAGCGAGTGGTATGATTGAGTGTTTGCATAAGATGGGGAAAAAACCTAAGATTATCTATACTGATGATGAGGGTGCTCTGTCTAAAGAAGCTATACAAACATATTTAAAGGAGCAGAAAATAGAGCACCACAGGACAAGGGCTCACGCAAATTTCAGTGAGAGGGCGATCAGAACTTTTAAGGACATGCTATATAAAAGAGTTGAGGCTGACGAGAAAAAGGGCAAAAGCAATATTCAATGGACTGATTATATTCACGAGATATTGCTGACATATAACAACCAAATGATACATTCCGCTACAAAATTCACGCCGAAAGAGGCACGGAAACCGAGTAACGAATTAAGCGTCAGGTTGAATATTGCTAGTAGTGGTAAACGGAATAGGATATATCCGGATCTTGACAAGGGTGACGAAGTCAAGATATTTAGGAAGCGCAAACCGAATGAGAAGGAAAGGGTCGGAAATTGGAGTAAAAACGTGTATACAGTCGAGAGAATAGAAAAGAAATTAAGTCAAAGTCATTATTATGTAGAAGGTATGGACAGACCTTATTTAAGATTTGAACTGTTAAAGGTTTAATATTCTTTAGAATTAATTTCTTACGGAAAGTATTTAAAGAAATGTTGTCCATACATATTACAATATAACAATGAAAACATTTCATTGTGATTTTGAATGTGGAGTATGTAAAGAAAACAGCTATAGAAAACGAGAGGCGCTGATGTGTATATTTGATGAAAATGTTACTGATAATATTACTTCTTGCCTGTCATAGTTGTTCAGAAATACTAGAGTATGAGAAGATTTATAACGAAGATAAATATGACAGATTAGGTAAAAGCTCAAAAACAAATACATCGTATTCTTACCTTTTATGACAAATCATACCAAAAGTTAAAGAACAACAAGAAAAAGGAGGAGTACTTAAAAGAATAATTGATCGCGCGGAATTCCATGATAATGCCTCCAAACTACTAATGAAGAAGCTTATACATGATACAAATTTGTTTTATATGTTTGATAGTTATAAGAGAAACCTTATTCTGAACACAATGGAGTATTTTCGTTTCCAGTATACAGAGAGAATGGTGGAAACAGTCACCTACAGAACAGGCTACGAAGATTATGCTGTTAATGTGTTCAAAAACATACTTCTGACATACGTAGAAAATCAAATATACTTACGGAAAAAATCTTGATTTTACTATAATATGCAATTATATAGCAGATCAAAAACTGTGATGATCATAATATTACTAGTGATGTTAATAATATTCTGCTTCATTTTCTGAAATTCAATTCTTTTAATTGTTATTCTTCAGAACAGTATTACAAGAAAAATATCTAATTATATTATATCAGAAATGTTCACCGAAAAAGAGCAGGAAGAAATCATTAATGAATTCGTCAAAGTTATTAAATTGAAAACATACATTAAAAAAAGTGAGTATGTGCCGCAAATGTAAGTTTATAGAAGAAAATCTTAATTTGTATAACTTGCCAATACCCGAAAGAGCTATTAAAGCTATATGCAAATGCAATTACACAGAATGCGGGGCATGTGCAACACTAAAAACATTAAAAGGTCACGTTTACGGTTGAAGCATGAAGAAGTTTGAGAACACCATTGATCCAATGGAAGATGAAAATATGTATAAAATACAAGAATATGCAGAATGTGCAAAACACAAAGCAACACACAACTTTATTGTTATGTGAATTTAAACCCATTCCCATTATACAAAAAAGTTGTACATCATATTCTGAATGGAGATAATGGAGATGCAAGCAATTACAACCAAAAAGCCCATAAGGAAATAACTAATTGTTATAATGCATTATAGAATGGTCGAGATGGTATAGAAGCATATTATACCAAACTGCGGAATACAGCAATAACAGAATACGACAAAACATTCAAGAAACGATCGGATACTAAACAGCGGTTCGTTGATTATATACATTCCTGCATTGAACCAATGTCCAATATTATAAAAAAGATTTGTGACTGTATTGAAAACAGACAAGAACACAACAGTATTGAACGGAACATGTATACGAACATAACAGCGTCAGTAGTAAAGCAAATAATGTCACGAGTTAAATACTACGACGCATACTGATGGGAAAAGCTGTTGGATGCGCAACGCACGTACATGCCGAAGAACAGTGGTTGAAGAAACGAAATGACTTGGTTAGATTACACAACAGCTATATAAATGCTCTGCTATGCAACCATGTTCACTCTGACCTCTTTCCACCGAAGAGAACACGGGCCCCTGCATCGAGGTTGGTTCTGAGAAACTTGTGTCAACAAAATAGACAGCGGGACCGCTTGCCCGGTCACAGAGTGTATGAGGACAAAGGCACATGGAAAGCACAACAAGGCGCCTGGTGGACACGCCTTTCGCAGTCCTCTGTTTGTCAGGATAATCATGGTCTGGAGACAAACTGAAACTTGAAACTCAACTAGCACAGAGCCGAAGCGAAAGTCAGAAAGAAGTGTCCGAATGCGCAGCGCGAGCGCGCGAGTGTTTCTGAAGCACCCCTCCAAGCCTCCCCCTCGGCGCGGCCCTGTTTCTGCACAATTATTGATGTTTCATACACTATCTGAGTTTGAATGCACTTTTTCGCAGTTCGGCTTGATGATCGTCTCCAGGGGTCTAGGCAACGAAAATTGAAGACCCAGGAACTACCCGGGGTGGTTGTCGGTGTACAAGTCGGTCGACGCCTTCTCAGAATCACCATCGGGCTCAAGGCTATCTGCATGGCTTCTCGAAGGCATCTGAAAGGAGTCACGAAACAAGCAACCTGCCAAGCTGCTAACCCATTGCATCTGCCGGGGCCTCTGTGGTCAGCATGGTCGCGGAAGCTGCCAAGACCAGAAGTGAGGTTCAAGAACATCTCCTTCCAGTGGCATAGGATCATGGGGCTGTGGTTAACTCTCTCTCTCTCTCTCTCTCTCTGTTGCATCCAGAGGGTCCAGCAGCGCTAGGCAACGCGTGAGGTTGGAGCCCTTGAGGCCACCCCACGAAAACGAAACAGCACCACTCAAGCAGCAGGCAATGCCTATGCCAGGCACACACCTCCGCTGTGGTTAACTGAATCAGTGAGTTGGCCTCGTTAGCCTCCAAATGAAACGGAATGGCCACGATGCTAGATACGCTTCAATGCTGGGATATTGCTCGGAAAATGCAACGCATGCTGGTCAAGAAGGCACAAATGCCTGACCGCGCCTGTCCACTTCATACGGTGCTAAAAGTTACAGTTATCGTCATCCCGGTTCTCTCATTCTCATTCTCATTCTCATCCCCTCACGGATACAAGGAAGTGGGTCGTAAGCAACTGTATGTTGGAGAGGGTCAACAAGCCCCTGGCCCATACTCTATCTACACGTATGGCTTCGGGAAACCACCTTCGTTAGTTTTGAAAACTGGCAAATGCCATTTACTCCGGGATGACGATAAAGGCACGCGACATTGCCTGGGCAGCACTTATCTGTCTGTAAAGCGACTGCCGGAACGCGGCAAGTTCAAGGTGCAAACTCAGGCCTCACTGGGTAGTCCCTCAATTTACACGGAGTTGGAAAGCATCATCTCTTCCCTCAAGCCTCACGCGTCTACCTTGGGCCGCATATCGGCTAGCCTCGAGTTGGAGTTGGTTAAAGACATCACGCCGCCATGTCTGGTTCGAGTTATGCCGGCGTTCTTCATAGATTTCGAGGATCACATGCTTCACGACGTTGCAGATACAGAACAGAACCGAGATGCTGCCAATGAGAACCATAGCTCTGGGAATCTGCGTCTGGGCAATCGTCTGCCAGCGAGAGGTTGTATATGACCGCGAAAGGTCTCGAACCACCCGACTCGCAGAAAAAGCAGTACAAGCCACTTTTATGCAATGGCCAATCGCTTGGAAGCCGCCTCCGAGAGAGGAGAGGCCATTCCCGACTCTGCTAATGGCCGGCTCCAAGATGCTCGCGCCATCGCTGCCCAAGCCTCTGGCCGCACTTGACAGGCCCTGTGACAGGCCCTGTGTCATTTGTGGGGCCACCTGCGCCAACTGCCCCATCGCAGTGCTTCCTGCGCTCTGTCCCATCGACTCGAAACACCCTTGCAAGGTGAATGCCGACATCATGAAGCCGAAGATGAGGAGGATCTTTGAACGGTTCATGGCGGGTTCAGCGCGTACGGAAACAATCACTAGGCAAAATGGCACTGAGGTTATGTCAGCTGCGGTAAGAAGCCAGCAATAGCGAGCAAAGGGCAACTCGAGACATGCGGTCACTGTCTGCCAGCAATACGTTTCAGCATCCACTACAACTTTACTCTCGAGACACCTAGCCCATGAGACCAAGGCTCCTCGTCCTCCTCGTTGTCCTGTTGTTGGTTTTGTAGACGTCGCTGCCATCCGAGAGAGGGCACGGGAACAGGAGAGGACCGATGCCGAGAATCCTTGCATCGGATAAGATAATTTACTATGCCTATACTGGTCTTGGTACTGGTATCGGTAATGGGGAAGTAGTGGTAATGTAGTTGGTGAGATGTAGGGGAAGTATAGGAATAATTCTCTTATATGCTTATTCCTACACTGGTATTGGTAATGGCGGAGTAGTGCTGATAAAGTTGGTGAGATGTAGGGGGAGTGTAGAAATAATCTTCTAATGGGCGGTTTAGTGGTAGGCTGGTGGTATTATTACCCAAAACGGGCAAGGGTTCTGCTAACTGTATTATGGCTGCGCTGTCACTTCCATCGCCGGATACCACCTGTGTGCGAAGCGATCGCCATGTGCATGCTGTTTTGCAGCGCCTGCAGTCTTGTCCACATATATCACTCTTTCGCAACCTAGCGGGCGAAGCAATGTGAGACTGCTGGCCCATCTTGGCCAATTGACCCTGCACTCTCCTTGGGAGCTGCTGAGTCTCGCATTAACATGAGAGCTGTCGTCTCTGCTCGGGCTACAAACATGATACAAAACCCTGTGCCTGACATGCCACCTCGAAGGTCAGCAGACCATGACAAGCTACTGAACCGACATGCATGGACCTGTGGTGAAACTCATGCAGCTCATGCTTTCCTGGGGCCGTGTCACCTGCTTGCTAGATGCACGGAGACCTACTGGCAACAATATCGTGTGAACACATCATTTTTCTCGAAGCGAACAGTCGCATCAACAACGCTGCAGCAGCGACAGATGCCTCCACAAAATTCTGCCAAACACATGCTTGCAGCGGGGCTGAAAGCGCCTATCACGAAAATCTAATACTGAAACCTCCTGTTCACCTGGGGTTCCCGGGCTTCTTGGACATCGGTGACATCGCAGCCGCTGCAGACAGGCTCGTGCCAGCGAGGCTGTTCCTGCAAAACTTCGCAGGCAGGCAAACGCTGAGCATTGACGTGTCGAAGCTGCAAATGCTGCTGCACTGCTGCATGCACAATGTTCAGAGTTGCTCACACTAGGCACCCACACGCACCCGCGCTGAAAGCTGGACGTGAAATTCTAGGAGCGGGGCCCGGTAGAGTCTATAGAGATCTAGCCAGAGAGCTAAAACGCTAGCTCGTGCAACATCAGTGCTTGTGGTTCGCAACTTCTCTTCCGCCTTCTTTCTTCCTGCATGCTCTTTCGTCGGAAGGCAGCCATAGTTGCCTGAAGCTGCATCTGTGCGTTTGCTCTTGGCATTGAGAATGCTCTGAAGCAACCGCTTCCAAAGACAACAGTGGCCCTGTCATTATGTGACTCTGGTTCGAAGGTTTGAGAAGGGCAGTCGGGTTGAACAGGCTCTAGGTTCTGCGGGGTGGCTCCACACTTCAGCATCCGACCTCCAGCATCTCCTGCTTCTGCTTCTCGCGCCTCTTGCCCAGCCTCATAACAGCTGTAGCAATCCGAGCAAGACTCCTTCAACCTCTGAGCAACAGGAGGCACGAGCAGTCTCCTCGCCCGCGCATTTTTTAGCGATGCCCAGCTCTTGGCAACCATTGAAGACAAGAGCTTGTGCTGCAGGCCACTCTCAAAGCTGCTGGTCGTCTTGGCTGGTGACCTCTCCGGCATATGAGACAAAGACCCTCAGGCCCTCAGGTGCAGACACACGACGAGAGAGCTGCAGAGAGGCAAAGATCCCAGCACGACCAGCTGGAAGGGGCAACAAGATTACGGGGCGCAGAGGATGAGGACATGCCCTAAGCCTTAGCTTCCAGAACCCCCGGCCTGGACCTTGACGACGGAGATGTAGAATCGATCCTGGGAGGCAAAGGCATTCATTTTCGGGTGTTGTTCATGGGTCTTATCTCTCCATACCAGGGGGCGGTGTGCTGGCCATGCTGAAAGAAACGGTCGAACTGGGAAGACACCTTTTTCAAATGGCTGTTAGTCAGGCTCACACTCAGAACAAGTCAGATTAAATACTTGCCACGTACTTTCCTGCTCCAGCCTTCGCGGCGTGGCCCTCGGCTTCGCCGGGACATCCACGGCCTCGGCGCTGGCACAAAGCCGAAAGAGCCTCAAAGGCCTTGCTCCGTGCAAGCCTAGTTGCAGATCAACAAACCACACATCTCCTCCTCAGAAGATGATCAGAGTTGTGCCCCAGATCGGTTGTCTGATAGGGTTCGGTGGGGATCTGGTTGGGAATCGCACGATGGTTTAGCCGACCTTTGAGTTGAGGGCTCGAGGTGGGGATATGATAGGCTTGACCCTGGTGTCGGTCCTAAGGCTCTCGTACACCTCACATAAAGCAACGCCCAACCTGTGTCCCAAAGCGTGAATGACACTCCCGTCGAATGCTGTAAGACACAGAGACAAACAAACAAACGCACAAGTTTCGGATCTTTTTGGCGAGCCGCAGCATCCTCCAAGTGCGAGGCGTCCACGTCACCCGAGGCCTCGAAAAGGCGACCGCCTGGGCCCCGACGAAGGAGGCCTCGGAAGCGTGCTTTGAACGCTGGCTCTCAGAGATGGGAAACGCTGGCAGAAGTGTTGGGAGTGCTGTGGGGATTCCGAGTTGGCTCTGCCCTGAAGCTTGCGGGCTGTTCGATGATGGGATGACTAGAGTGACTATAGAGGCCCAGGGCATCAGCAGCGGGCCTCAGGCGCAGCAACACAGCTACCCGGAAAGGGAGCAAGCCCGGTACATAAAGGAGTTTCGCTCGGGTCCACTTCCCTCACGACGAATTGTGAGATCTGCTGTGGGCTCACTGATCACCAACAAACCCGGTGACATCTTAGCTATTGCTCCTGCATGTGTCCTGGATAAAATCATGATTAAGAGTTTTAGCCATGTTGGCACAGCAGGCCTGGCCGTTTCCAGCTCCAGTCATGTCATACCGAGTCATAGCCAACAAAGTGGAAGCTGTCGATTCCCTAAGTGGGACCTTTCAGCCTTATGATTATGTTGGCGTAGTTTGGCGTATTGAAATTAGCCTGTGTCATAGAATGGTGCTGTTGCCGAGCAGTTTGAGGTTTGTGTCTTCACCATGTCGACCCTCCTTGAAGCAGCACGTAAATCTCCGACGACCAGCTAACATGCTATATTTGTGGGCAATCAGGACCTGTAGGTTAAGCACATCCGAACCTATACTGCAAACGGGCGGCCGAGAGTTCGTGCCAGGGAGCGCATGTACTCCTGGTTGTCCGAAAAAATGGTCAAGACCTGCGGGACTGAAGCCCTTGTTTTGTTTTATGCCCGGGCTTTGAAGGCAGCACGACTCAAATATGAAACAGCCAGGCACGCCCATCTCTTTGTCTGTCTCCGGGTCATAACTGGCTTATAGCTTGCAAACTGCAATACTGACCGAGACAGGACCACAGCTACAATCTTTGCAAGTTCCTCCATGGAATGTTGCTTGCCGTCGCAGTTCCGAGGAAGGCATGGACGCGCACGGTAAGCTGCTGACGCCACTGTCGCTTAGAGCTTTGTGGACGTCTTCGAAAAAGTCGGATGTCAGCCTTGGGTCTTGGGTCAGGCTGGCAATGGCGGAGAAACAGCACTGGCAGTGGCAGCGCGATGTCCACTGTGGCTTCGTCTCGGAGCGAGACAGGTGCAGCTCGGATTCCGCCTCGTCACAGTTCGCCTGAGCTGTGAGGATTTCCGCTGTGGTCCTTCTCATCGCCACTTCTGATCTGCAGGCAAAAGGCGTTTCCTTAGCCGGAAGAAGCAGCAGCCAAGTACAAACACGAAGCCGCTGCCAAAGCTCGAACATCAACCGTCATCCAACCAGATCTGGAGCTTCAATCCCGTCTCGTCTTGTCCCACATCTAAGAGTATCCGGCAACCAAAACTTCTACGCAGTTTTTGCCGGGAAGGGGAGGAGGATCGAAACCGAAGCCCAGTGCCACGTCAGCCCCCAGTAAGTTATTTGAGTGTTTGCAACCCTAGAATGTTCGGCCGCGTCGCGAGTGGTCTGCGGAGGCTCGGGGAAGTTTACCTAAGATAGTAATAGTGTTTCCACCGCATGCATGCTGCAAGCTCGCGACTTCTTGGCCCAGCTACGCAGACCTTTGCCACACTCCCGGGGAGCACCCACTCTTTCAGCACGGTGCCAGCATCGCCTTGGCGAGTGAAGCCCGTCCACTTGGCTGTGTTCTGCTGCATAGTTGTGCGCTTTGGATAGAATAAGCATTACGTAAGCACAAGCTGGGATAGAATCCTATGGAATGCACCAGTACTGAAGCTGCTGTACCTACCACTTTACGCCGAGCAGCCGGCGATCACCGCCAAATTGTCTGCACCGGCAAAGATGGCCTAATGGAGGCCGAACGGTAACTTCCAAATGCATGTCGGAGAGTGTGCCTGGAATGGAAATTCGCTTCCGATTCGACCCGTGTCTTCGGCTTCTACTACCTGATTACACTCCGGGCTGCACTGCATTGCCGGAGCCTTCGTCATGATGCTCCAGGCCCGGTCATATCGCAGCTCGCCTCCACGGTGAATATGCCAGAAAAGAAGCAGGCATACAGATCCGCCACGTACTGGTGCCAGACAAACCCCTTGAGGACTAAGCCCAGGCAGGAACCATGCGCGTCTCTCCCTCTCCCACTCTCTCTTGCTGTTTCCGCTGGCACAATTCGAACGGCGGTCGGCATCAGGCTTGGTTTCAGCCGTGGGGCTTCACCTCTTGCTTGCTAGAAAGCATTAACAATCCAATTCAGATAAGGCGCTCGCGACCCAATTGGCACGGCCGGCATCTGCCTGAGCCTGTGCCACCACCCAGTCTCCGGTGCCAGAGCAGACCTGCACCCGAGATTTCAAAAACAACGGATGCATATGATCTCGAAACACCCTTCACAAGGACTGCCAATCCGGGTCTTTGAGGTGCCTTTGATCGATTCCAGTTCCGATGCAAATACACCCAGAATCCGAAGCTGACTCAACAGGTTGACACACCCATCTGATGTCTGATCTTGCGAATGCCCAACCCGAATCTGCACTGACGTCCGATCTTAACACGTTCTACCAGTTCAGCATCATGTTTCACTTGCAGCCCCTGCACATCCCTGCACGGCCCTAAGCCTGCCAATGTCAAGCTACCTTCTAAGAGGGCCTCCAACAGCGTCGGCCTTTTTGCGCCGCCGAAGAGGCGGTTCCAGCGGAGCCGTCCACCACGAAGACAGCGGGCTAGCTGGGCTTGAAAGTCCTGCGCTTTCCGTGGGCTTGGGGGCGCTGATTCACACGTCTTCGAGATTGCAATCTGCACTCGCCGGCAGACCTGCGATCTGCAGTTGCGCAACCTTGTTATTGAGCAGCTTGAAACAAGAATCACGGAAAAGGTCCTCCTCGGTGCAGAGCCCGCGCTCGAAGCACTGTGGCAAACCAAATCCTCGTCGAAGTGCCTGGAGAAGGGGTGGTGGGATCCGGATGATCCGGGATGCCTGTGGCCATATGGACCTTCTGACCGGGTAGATTGCGCATCGGGCAAGGTCTTTGCAAGCATTGCCCGTGCCCGCCCTTCCAGCAATTGTTGACAAGCTGACAACTTCAAACCCGAATGGATGCCGATTGCTCGCCTCGAAGGGCGCAACAGCATCTGAAGCGGAATTTCGCCCCTTTCGCTGTGAAGGGGCCGCCAGGAGGCGGCGAAAAAATGCAACGAGGTCGAAGGGCGCGGCCTTCTGGGGCTAGGTGTTTGCTTTGCATTCCTTGGAAGTTTCTTGGGCTTGGCACCAAAGGGACTGTGTTTGTTGGCGAAATTAAGCCTGTGTCATGTTGGATCCTAGTGTGTTGACGGCTCTATGGGACGACTCGTTGATCATCGTCAGACTTCATTCCAGCGGCTGAGGTTTACGGAAATTCCACATACAGTCTCACAGCTTTAGAATCTCACACTCAGACTAGACAGATGAAATTCCTGGCTAGCAACAGTCGGGTTGAGCGCGCAATATGGTATACTGATACGAGAATAAATATGCATATATATATATATATATATGTACAATATATATATATATATATATATATATATATATATAAATAAATATATGACTTTTTGGCTCTTTGTTGAACACGTTCAAGTGCTGCGACGATTGTGCAAACTCGCACGCGAAGCTTTGCATGCAGGCAGCTGGCCTTAGTTGGGATCCACGTTCCTAGTCAGAATAACTCGATATCCATCCCTCTTCGGCCTTCTGTGGTGGCTTAGACCCACGATGGCGACGGATCAGCTCCTTCGACTTTCCGCTCACCCGCAAGCTTGCTGTGCAAAGGTGCTTTCTGGCCGACCACTGTTTTTGGCGACAGTGAAGAGTGCCCGATGCGGTGGTCTTTGTCAGGCTTCGACGTTTTATCGCTAGTATGCGCTAGTCCGGTCCGAATGGCTCGCGAACTCCCATAGCGAATGCAGTCCTGCAGGGGCTGAGCAGTGTACACCACGCGACCAGTGATCATACGGCGTCCCCTTCACACGGCCTGCCACCCTTCACGCTCGCCTCGACCAATTAAAAAACAAAATCCTTGTCGGTTCTTTTCGTCAGCAGTCCATCGACCCGATTCCTGCGTGGTGTGGCAATTGGTTTCCATATGATGTCGTCAATTGGGCTCGTCCAGCCATCTGCGGCTTCAGCTAGAGCCAACCCACCGAACCGACACGAGCTTAAGCTATTCCCCGAAACCTACAAGCCCTCAACACCAAACCCTGACGCGCTGTACACATGTACACATGGCCCCTCGCCTTCCTAGCCGCGATAGAGAGAACGGTCCCTCTTTTCTTCCTCCATCTGCTTTGCTGTCTGTGTGTTTTTGTCGGTCTGTGTAATGTTCCCCTTTAAACAAACATATGTATATATGTATGTGTATAAAAATATACACAAATATGAGCGTTGATCAATGGCTTTTTTTCTGGAAATGGTTTCTTCGCGGATTATTGCTTTCCTTTCGCGGGACTTTCGCCCGTACTTTCGCGCGACATGTTTGAGGTAGTAGTTTTTTGTCACCCACCTTGAGGTAATAGTAGGAGTAGTAGTTGTAGTAGCAGCAGTAGTAGAAGTAGTAATAGTAGCAGTAGTCGTCGTAGTAGTAGTAGTAGTAGCAGTAGTAGCAGTAGCAGTAGTAGAAGAAGTAGTAGTCGTAGTAGCCGTGGCAGTGGCAGTATCAGAAGTAGTAGTAGCAGCAGTAGTAGAAGTAAATTTTAAAGGTAGCAGGAGTAGCTGTAGCAGTAGCTAGGCTGCAGAAGCCGACTCCAAGTCGTGGGCCATGGCCTTCAAACGACGGGGCTTCTTTCGCGGCGTCTTTCGCGCAACTTTACTATTCGGATCTTTCGCGCTAAATCCTGGCTAAACCTACTATGATTTCACAAAAGTAATATACCTTCTGACGTTGATGCTGCGTGTATGTCGGAAAGACCAGTCCTTGAAGCGCAAAGGCCCTGAATGAAAAGCACGACAATGCCGAACTCCCGCACCCCCTCCCACACTTTGTGGACTGGCAGCCGGGCGATTTAGCTTTGGGTATATTGTAGCATGGCGGGACAGCGAGTTTGAGATCTGTATGCCTACGGACTGGTGCAGCATATACCATACAAGTCCCATACGACCAAATCCATTACGCAACAACTTTCGCGGATGTTTGCTTTCCTTTCGCGGACCCATCGCGGACATGCAAGCTTAAATGTTAAACACCGTTTTATATAAATCCCAACACAAGGACCTTTAGATCAATGCTCATATACATATATATATACATACATATGCCATCTCTCTCTCTCTCTCCCTTGCCTTGATGGCCTTCTTCAGGGAAGCCACCTGGCGGAACGCGAAAGACCGTAGAGGACCACAGAGACATATCTGCTTCCTTTAAAACCCGCCCAATACACGAAGCACCTCTCGCTGCAGCTCCCGCCGGCGCAAGCGGTCGAACTCGGCTTGTGCTGTGAGCCTCGGAATTCGGCGTTCTTCTCTTGTTTTCTCCGAGCTCTATAGATTCTAGATGCGGTTCTTAGGCATTTCAGTATACATGCACGCATTTGGCTTGCCCATCAGGATCAAGGAGTGCATCAGCGATACATGAAACAGACAAAGCTCCTAAAATGATGCTTTACAGGCAATTATACTGCTAACTGAGTCTTCGCTGCTCAAGGCCCTCTCTGCAAAGGGGCCCGTGGTGCCTTGAGACTCCAGTGCAGCCTGGGCCGAAAACTCAATCCTCATTCTTGGAAGTTACCGGGCGGCTCTGTGGCAAGGGCATTTCCAGCTCGCTCGAGGGCTTTCTCAGCCGCCTGCCAGCTTCAAGTCTTGCACTTTCGCCATCTTTTCGAAGATGATTTGCGTGCTACAGTGCACGAAAGATCGACAGGTTCGTCTGAGAGAGAGAGAGAGAGAGAGAGAGAGAGAGGCGGGCGAGCGAGCGAGACAAAGAGAGAGACATCTTCAACGGCAAGGCTGTCATCCGCAGTCGATGCCCCGTGTCCATGCGATGCGATGCGATGCGACCGCAAGCCACGCAACCAACGACAATTGACATCCTTCTGCCCAGCCTTTCGCGCACCGAGAAGACAAGCTACATGAGCAATGGCGCAGTTAAGCCTGGGATATCGCAATGTGTCACATTTTGTTGAAACCGGACTTGATGACTGCCAGCACTGCCTCTTCCGCTGCTCTGCAGCCGAGGCCCGAAAACCGCAACACCGCAACGCTCCTCTCCGAAGGGTAAGCACTCCAAGTAACAACCACCGAATGTCGATGCCACACCTCCCTGACCACACGTGGTATTTCCAAGAGCACACAATCCTGAACATCCGGATGCACCAGAACATCAATGTTAAAGACCTGCTTCGCCGTGAGACAGTAGCTGCAAGCCGGCCTGAACTATATCATCGACTTCAAAGCATCCCACACCATTCTCCTTATCCAGTAGGACTGCATGGGGTTGGCCCTGAAAAGGCACAAGAAGGACCGGCGGATACCACCCTGTTGATTCCGCAACCTGTAGAGGATGCCGCCAGCTTTCCCAGGCAATGTTTCACATGAAAACCACATGTTTCGCTCACAAATTGTGGTAACACCTCAAACTTGCTAACTTGCGATGCTGAGGTCGGCTGCCGGGAACCCAAAGCTCTAAACATATATGCCAAGCAAGCTTCCCAGCCGCATTGTCGAGCCTTTTGCAAACTCTGCAAGCTGTGCACGGGAAAGTTCAGGAATGCGGACGTTCGGGCTGAAGCATCATTCGCTCAAAGAGGGTATGAGTCAATGAGTTGCAGGCGACCCGGGTCTCAAAGCACTCTCAAGTCAGAGGCCCTGTGCCGGCCGAAGGCTTCGCTGAATTGCAATGCTCCAGGCAGGCCACTGCTCCAGTGAGGATTCCTTGCTCTCGGTCTCCTTCCTCAGAAGCGCTTTGTCAATGAATTGGGGAGGGACTTGCACTTCGAAAATCCCACACAAATGAGTTAAGACCAACTCTCCTGGGTCTGGTCTCTGCTGAGCCCTCCCACCAGCCAAAGGGCCACAGTCGCTGAAGGGGCTTGAGCCGGAGACCTTGTGCCAGGATCTGGCCCCAGATCCTTGGCAACTTCCGTTCGAAGCCACAACATCTTCCGGGTCGATACACCAGAAGGCCACAAGGCAAAGCTTATTGACAAATGAGTGTCGCTTACTGTACACTAGAGTCGAGCTCAAATGTCTTAAGCGTGCCCGTGTTGGTGCTGGAAGCTATGGAAAACTGCACCCTCCGAGGTCAAAAGTCTGCGCTGAACGCTGCTTTGTGATGCTTTGTGTGCCTCGGACAGGTTGTAGAAACCTCGCCACAGCCTCCTAAGGAATCTTGTGCGGCATCGGTTTTCTGTCGTGTTCTTTCTCTGTAACGCCGCTCCCGGTGTCTTGGCTGAGCACTTGCTTGCTCACGGCCTCCATCACTGGCACTGTTCAGCGAAATTCTTGGTTCGTGCCGGTTGCAAGAGGATGAAAGCAGCTCCCTTCCAACCCAGCGCTTTGCGTGCCTAGTACACAGGGCAGGGAATAGATGTTGGTTTTCGAATGCCTCAATGTGAATTTCAGAACCTCGGCCGTCCAGCGTCTTCACCGTTGCAGCATCTGGCTGGATGGACCACTGCGGGAGCTGGGCGTAGAACTCCTAAGCCACACTGATTTAAGAGTTCACGCCCATTGCGGTCACTGCAAGTCTGCGAAATCCAACAAGTGACGAGATCAGGCCTCGGCCTCTCTGTTTGTCGTTTACGGAAGACCGAGCTGCTATCAATCAGATCTCAAACAAGCTGCTGGGACTCTGGATGCTCACTTGCAAACACAGTCGCCAGAGGATATCATGAAACCTAATTCAGGATTCCAACTTCAAATCCAAGGGCTTCTGCATCCGGCAGCGCTCCGAGCTTGAGGCAGCCTCGCAAAAACCTCACTCTGCACGAAGCTTCCATGCAAGCTCCAGGAACGAATCCTGAAGCCTTCAAAGCTGCAAAACTACATGAGAGAATCACAATTGGCCGCTACATCTCAGCAGACTTGGAGTACTGGCTGCATTCAACTTCGTTGTTCGAAACTAGTCCAGGCTGACATTCTGGACCTGTGCCACACTACGACTCGTGAACCGTCTGCAGTTACAAGAAGCGTGTTGGCCGTACGTATGTCCGGGTAGATAGGCGGTGAAGCCTGCCGAGCAAAAGAAGGAGCACACGATTCAATATTGCTTGCCATGTGAAGCATCGTGAGTCAACGTGTCTATCTCAGTCTCAAGTTCGCGTGCGGACTGCAGTAGCAGTAGTAGGTCTTGCTGTCTGCCGGGCTGTCGTAGCGATTGCAGCAGGTTCCCATAAATGCGAAAATGCTGTGGCTCTGCCTCATGCCGCAAAAGACATCAAAGGACTTCACGGAATCTGCCTGGCTCATGGTCTCCAACACTGCCTTGCTAGCAGCCACATCGCCGGCGTTCAGATGCCCCTTCAGCAGAGTAGTGTACCTTGATGAGTTGGAAACGAACGCTACGTTGTAGAAATCGCTCGCTTTACATGGCTTGGCCTTTACATGCCTTGGTCGAAACTACGCCAGAAAATGCTGGATCTGGCACGTGAGGATGCTCGCACTACAAAGAAATGAAGAAAGAAGCAAACAACCAAGCAAACAACAATCGGCTAGCAAGAGAGCAAGCAAACACACGCAGATCCGGCACGGCAACACACACACACACAGACACAAACACACACGCGCACACAGACAGACAGAGACACATATGTATGCATATTTATATATATATATATATAACAGTTACTACGATCGCAGACGTTCGATGCCCTCACTGAACAGACTATCGGCGATCGCACCTTTTTCATGCGACCGCAACGTGGGAGTCGGCCACAGTCGGATCATCAAAATTTCACTTGATCTTCACAAGTCCGATCGGACCCCCGATCGCCGAGGGGTGCGCCATGGCATTCGCCACAGACCGCAACATCATCCGATCGGACACATCAGACAAGCGATATTCCCCGCGAACAAAATTAAAAGTCTTCGATCGGATCATCGGGCTCCGGCGACGGCTCCTCGATCGGATCGTCGTCGAGGGGGGCCGCGCCGAGCAAGTCGATCAACTGCCGCTCGACAACACGAAAAGCTGCATCAGGAGTAGCTTTGGCTTTCGTCCGAGCGGGAGTAGCGCGAGAAGCCTGGTACGCCGCGATCTGGGCGGGAGTCGGCGGCGCTTTGGTCGGCGGACTCGAGCTCCTCGTAGGCACCATGATCTCGGTGCCGGGAGGGAGCTGCGTACCGGGCGGGAGCTGATCCAGCCGCCGCGGGGGCTGCCCCGGAATGACATAGTGGGCCGGTCCGCTGATGTGAACGTCAGCGGGCACGGCGTCGAGCGATCTGGGGGGCTGCCCTGGAACTATGTACTGAGCAGGCTCGGCGAACAAAGGAGAACGCCCTTTCGGAGCCGCTCGGCCGGCTGATCCATGCCTCTGTTGCGATGAGCTTTGGCCGGGGGCGCTTTGGGCACCGGCCGCTGAACAGAGGGCACGCCCATCACTTGATCCCAGTTGAGGGGAGGATCTGCCCCGTGATCGTAGCCGGCCGGCTGGTGACGATCGCGATCACGATGAGCCGGCGGCGTGACCCAGGGGGTCTTTCGGCAGAAATGACACATATCCAGGCGACGATCGCAAGCCGTGCACAAAGGAGTGCGCTGGTTGGGGGCCCACTCTTCGCGGGGGACCCGAACGGCTGCGTAACATTCGTCTTGGCCGTCCCCGTCGCAGAAGCAGCCGGTGAACAGGCCGCAATCCACGCAGGGACGGCAGAGCTGATCTGTGTCGCCGAAAGCGAGCGCTTGAAGGCCAACGTCGTTGCGAGGATCCCGCATACCGAAAAGAACAGATAGGGTGGAGAGGGTGGGATTTTTCGGTATGGCCCGATCGGCTATCGCCAAAATGGCCACGGAGAAAATAGATCAAGTCTGTTCCAACGATCGCGAAACTGATCTCCTAATTCCTACCCACCAGACCGATAATTAGGAGACCAGTTACTACGATCGCAGACGTTCGATGCCCTCACTGAACAGACTATCGGCGATCGCACCTTTTTCATGCGACCGCAACGTTGGAGTCGGCCACAGTCGGATCATCAAAATTTCACTTGATCTTCACAAGTCCGATCGGACCCCCGATCGCCGAGGGGTGCGCCATGGCATTCGCCACAGACCGCAACATCATCCGATCGGACACATCAGACAAGCGATATTCCCAGGCCCTCAAACTCCTTTCGGAAAGTCCGAGAGGACAGTGATCCAACCACACATCAGACCTGTAGCGACATCACCACGAGAGGGATTATCCGCCGGGTTCGAATCGGTCGGTACCCGATCGATATAAACAGAGCACCTAAGCTCCAGAACAAGCTCCCAGAAAATTCCTACGAGCTCGCAGACGTCCTCTTTTGCAGAGTAGCCTTTGATCAAAGCTGCCTCTACAGGCTCGGAATCGATAAAGAGGAGGACCAGCTTTCCACGGATCTCTTCCCTGAAAGTCTGTATCGCAGCGACCGCGGCCAAAAGTTCGATCATGCAAATTTGGGTTTTCCGGGGGAACCACCTCGACATGATCTGCCGTGACACCCCCGAGGCGAATTGCCTAGGCTGATCATCCCTAGTGAACATCACTCCTCCAATCATCTCAGAAGAGGGATCCTTGGGGTTCGAGCTCGGCGCCGATCCATCCGTGAAGATCACCACGTCGGACTTCCGCGGCCCCGAACTGGGGATAGGCCTCGGAGGCCCATGCATCACGAGCGTCCGCCACTTGTAGAGGGAGTAGAGGAGAGCAGGCGATAGGCTCGTACTGACCGTCTTCCGGGAGTATTGCCTCTCCGACAGAGATCTCAGGAAGGCTCGGCCGATCTTCCCCCAGAGCTGCGAAGCGCCGAACATCAGCTTTCCTCTGAGCTTCCCGGCTTGGCCGGGAGACATCTCTTCGTGTTCCAGGATCGACGAGATCTCGTCGAAGAGCTCCTGCTCCCTGGACTTCTTGATCTTGAGCAAGTACTGATCGAGGTCATAGGTCACGCCCAGGATCGTGGGATCCGAGGAGAGCTGGAGCTTCTGCTGATCGAACCGGGCCCCGAGCCACCAATGGACTTTCTCGGCCAGCGCGAACGCACTATCTGCCGTGGCCTCCGGCTCGAAGCCGTACTTGTCGTCATAGAAGTTGAAGCCGGCCACGATGAACACGCGCCTTAGAATGTCGGTAATCGCAGCCGAGCGGCGGTTGTAGTTATAGACGGCCGAGACCAAGCCGAAGGAGTGGCCGACCATCACGAAGAACGCCACCTTTCCCGTGGCCGGATCCTTCAGAGCGACCACACTCCACTTGCGATGGGCCGGAGAGATCGGCACCTGCCGATAGGCTCGCCGCTCGTCCAGGACCCAACCACGTAGCGGGGACTTCGGCAGCCGCGAGCGCAGCCACTTGATCACCGCCACGTTCGCGTCCGTCGAGGGGAGTTCGAGTTTCTCGGTGACGATCGTCGCCATGTTGATCCCATTTGAGGTAGCACTGTCAACTCCCCTGACTTTGTTCTTTTGAACCACTTCAAAGCGCTGAGTAGGGATCCAACGATCATCGCCGACGAACTCCGAGACTTCGGCCTCGTCGAAGAAGGGACCGATCGCCGACCCTTCTCGAACATCTTCCATGGTCCCTTCCCAGACCTTGGGAGAGTGCTCGGTGATCGGAGATTTCCGAATCGCGCCTAACACCTTCGATCGAAATTCCCAGGCCCTCGAGCGAAGGGCATCAACCGAGAGATGCTCCGCATGAGGTTTGCGATCGGGCTTCCATCGGTGGGAGGAGGCAATATCGCCGACGATCGGCATGCCCGCCATGATCTGATCTACCAGGTCAGTGTCACTGCATTTGGCCTCATTCATGAGCTCCCGCCAAAGGGCGACGTGGAAAAACTGACCCATTTCCAGTGGACGACCGTCTGGGCCGCCGCGAAGAAGACGGCGCAGATGCCGATCTGGTATCTGCTTGAGCAAGGAGTCAGAGGACGGGAGCAAATCTTGAGCTCGCTGTTCCCAATGCTGCAGAAGAGAGGCTCGACGATCGCGCACTTGAGCAGGATCACGAACAATTTGCTCCAGAACATCAAGGAGGTCTGGGTCGATATCCGCGTCCTTTGTGAACGGGTGCGTAGCTTCCAAGGCGAAAGCGATCGCTTCACCCGGGTGCATCTCCGTGCCGATCAGCGGAGCCACGACAGACTTCTTCATCTGGTAACCCGCGGCGACGGCCTTCTTGCCGGCCGATCGTTGGCGATGTTCCGCGGCTTTGACCGGGGCGCCATGGGGCCGCTTCCGATCGGAGTCCGGGGTCTCGAGCGCAAAAGTGAGAGTTTGCCAGGACCGATCCACGTGATCACCTGTGTTCACCGGCGCCGGCTGGAAGCCCAACTGAAGGAGTTGTTCGAACTCGTCGGCAGGGATCCGATCGACCCCCTGCACCGAGTACACGGCGAGGACCACCCGAGTTCCGATCCAGGGCAGGGTCGCGTGCAGAGCTTCCTTAGCGTTGAAGAGGATCTTATTGTCGACGAAGTCGGTGAGGAAACCGGGGATGGAGCGTCCCTCGATTTCTCTTACATCGGGCCCGAGCGGGTCTTCGATCCAGAGCCCGCCTCCTTCAAACGACCCGAGCTTGAAGACAATGTTCGGGATCGGCTCATTGCCCGAGTCACGGTGAGGTTCGGCCTCCTGATCGTAGAGGACGGCGAACGACGTGAAGAGCGCCTCAGGAGCCTGTTGAGCGATGTACGTGGTAATCGCCTTGATCGACCACGGCCAAGAGTGACAGGACGATCGCAGTCTTGTAATGCCTCCGTGGCGATAGGCTCCCGCGAAGAAAGCCCCGCCTCGTTCGTCGGCAGCCTTATGCTGACCCTGAACAGGGAGCTCTGTAGCCAAGTCGAGGATCTCCTCACGCAGAAGCGGAGCTCGCTTTTTCAGGAGATCTTGTGCGCGGGATTCCAGATCACAGCCCCCACGCGCGCCGGACAAGGTAAGGTGAGGAGCACTATCAGATTCGCTGGGAACCGATCAGTGGTTGCTGATCATGGCATGCGGCTCCCCACAGACCATGCACAGGTGCTTGAAACGACAGTTGTCGCCGGACACGCAACCGAGCGAGGAGTTGAAGTAGTGGCACCGGCGAGCGCCCTGCACCTTCTTGGCCGCATCGGCGATGAGCTTCCACTCCTTCTCTGGGATCCGATTGTCCCGCTTGAGCTTCTTGTTGGGATCTTCCTTAACGACCTTCTTCGGCGGATCGTCCTTCGAAGGAGTCTGCAGTCGCTTCTTCTTCTTCCCTCCGCCCCGAGGCCTTTTGAACGGGGTGTGGGGAGGAGGAGGAACTTCATCCTCCTTGACCTGATCAGGGTTATTCGCGAGCTGCTGGCGATTCTGTTCCATCTTCGAGAGAGTCGCTGAAGTGCGAGCATCGTTCCACAAATATTTGTGGTTGGTGAGCACCTCGACCAGGGCCTGCGAGAACGAGATGTACGTCGCTCTCTGTTCAGACAGCAGGCGAAAGATCTTCTTCCGGATAGCTCGGTCCGCCGCCATGAGGAATGGCAAGCCGGGACATTCCGAGCGGAACTGCTCCAACTCCTGCAAGTACTTCAGCGGGCCCTCGGTGCGTGAGAACGCGCAAATGTTGAGGTATTCGAGCGCCATGAAGAAAGCATGCAGACGGTTGAACAGAGTCGTGACATCGGTGACCGGCTCGGGTTGATCAGCCTTAGAGATGGACAGGAGATCTTCGGCGTTCCGAGAAAGTCCAGACTTGACCACTATCACATCCGATCGGGTCCTGATCTCGGCCGGCTCGTAGAATGGAACTATCCCATGGATCAGGAAATCGCGGGACAGCCGTTCGACGAACTTCTTATGCGGCTCTTTGGCGTCGATCAGGATGACGTCGGGGTGAACCCTCACGAAGCGATCGCGAAACTCCGCGTGGTCCTCCTGGGAGAGCTCCGGGATCTTGTTCGGGTCTTCCTCCATACGAGCTCGCCGAGAGGCGTATTGCGTTTGCAGCGCTTGAGCAGCTTGCCACACCGCCGCCAAGGACATCACGGAGAGCTCCTGTGCTGCCGCATCAGCCCCGAGCGGGGTCAAGTCATCTTGCCACAGCCGACGGATTGTCGCCTTCGCCGAGGTGAGATCCTGCCCCAGCATTGCGAACATCTCGACTGTGAGGAGACCTTTGTCGGCCGAGAGCCTGCAGAGGGCTGGATCTAGCCTCTGTCTCCCGAAGATCTGGCGCAGGTTCAGCTTCGGGGTCGCCGCCTCATTCGCGTATGCGGTGCGATCGACCATGGCTGCCTAACGAGCTGTCTGAAAAGAAAAGCTACGGTCAGGGAGAGGCTCAGCTCGAGTGGCCATCGTGACTGCGAACAGCTGTGTTCACGGCTCCGTAAAGATCTTACCGGAACACAACGAGCACATCTGAGTACTCGGCGGAATCTCGCCGAGATCCTCGCACTCGGTGATCGCGTACCGGCCGCAGAGCGTTCGCTCCGTGCCCGTACCATCTATATACATGGCATGATATTTAAGACTCAGATCCCTTGAGGACCCCGCGGCCGATCTAGCCTTGGTGACATAGGTCAGAGCGAGATCACCGAAGTCGACCAGATTGGTATCGTCGGCCTCGAACTCCGGTGGAGATTTCCAGTCGGATGCTATCCTCTTCGTGAGCCGCTTGACCATCTCGATCGAGATCTCTTTGCGGCTCCGAGCGTACTTCAGGACCAGCTGGCTTGGATCCTTCCAGTTCGCTTGGAGCCCGATCTCTTTATCGGGCTCCTGCGCCTGGACCGCCGCCGAGAGCAGCGTGACCCGGCAGGAGTGCCAGGTGATCTCCGGCACGATCTTCAGGAGCTCCTTGAGCCGCTCGGGCGAGATGTGCCCGCGCTTCAGATCGTCCGAAGCTGCAGTAGTGAGCACGTACCGCAGCCACAGGATGCTCCGTTGGTAGCTGGCAGGCCGATCGGCGAATCGCTCAGCCGATTCGAGCTCTTTCATGAAGTAGTCGCGATCGTCCATTTCGAACGCAGCTGCGTGCCATCCGTCTTCCATCCAGTCGGATCCGGAGACGGAGACTCTGGCCGCCGCGAACCGCGTTCCCTTCTTTTGTCGCTCGACCTTAGTCTGCCAAACCACCCCATAAATCCCTGTTCAAAGCAACTGACCTTCCGTTCGTTGGTATCTAACCTTCTGACCTTTTCGTTTTGGGAGCCTTAAGGGGCTTTGAAAGCAGGATTTAAAGTGAGCATTGAAGACCATGAACAGTGAACAGTGGACAGCAACAGCAGCAAAAGCCGGAGCAGCAACAGCAGGAACAGATTGCAAGTTGGACTGGGGTGGGGCAGGGCAGGCTCATCAACGATGTCATGAATATATTGTTGCCAGAGGGAATATACACGACACTGTCCACCGTCCATTGTTCTACGTCTACCACTACTACTACTACTACTACTACTACTACTACTACTACTACTACTACTACTACTGCTACTACTGCTACCGCTACTACTACTACTACTACTACTACTACTACTACTACTACTACTACTACTACTACTACTACTACTACTACTACTACTACTACCTGTGCACAGGGAAGACCCCACCCAAGATGCAGCTATACTCAGTTGCAATCAAAACAATGGCGCTTTTTTTTGCTCTCAGTTCTGCTCTGCCAGCTTCTTCTTCACGGGGCGGAAGAGAACAACGTTGCCTGCGTGCAATCCACACAGCTTGCAAACCAGTAGTTGTGGTAGTAGTGGTAGTAGTGTAGTAGTCAGTGGCAAAACAGCATCCGGCCACAGTCCAGTAGTTCATTGGTGCCAAAGCCATCGAGAGCCCGACCTGGCTCGCAACATTGCATGGGAACACATTGTTGAAAGCATCACTCAGGCACAGACTGTGATGCATCATGCTGGTTCGTCCTTTTCTCTTCAGGTCCTGCAAGCACCAGGGCTGATCAACACAATTGAGAAAAAACAGCACGAGTCCTTCTCATCTTTCGCCGGCTGAACACGGCGAATCCAACGTGGCGTTTGTGTGCTCACCGTTCGAGTTGAACATGCATCAACATCATCTGTAGCCTCCACGTCCACATGACAAAAAGGCGAGTCTTCTTCTGATTCTGGCGGCTCTCGCGATTCTGCTTCTTGCTCTTTGGCATTTTCAGCCTTGTTCTTCGTCCATTGTGCCCATCCCGACTTACCAGATCTGCCACTCCGATTGCTGGCGGGTTTTTTGGCAGTATTCTTCTTCTTTCTATTGACCTTCCGGCCCATTCTCCACAAACAGTGGACAATGGACAGTGGACAATGGACAGTGGACAATGGACTAGTGTTGTCGTTGTCCGTTCCGCAATGCTGCTGCCCAACAATATCAGTGGACAGTGAGTGGACACTGCACGTTGGATGAACTAGTGCTGTCCGTTCTGCAATGCTACTGCCCTGAATTTGCAGACTCTGCACAACATTGTTCATGATTATGAAGAACATGATGCTGATGCCACATTCTCTCTCTAAAGCTCGAGCACAGAACACTGCATGCTCCAGAAACTTGTCATATGTTCTGTCCAGAGGCCCCAAATGCAAACATTAACAGAAAAGCAACTGCTTTATGTAAAAGTAGAACATGTAGTAATGTAGTAATACTACAACATCAGTGTGCACACACATGACAGCCTGCATGCGCACACAGCACTGCGCGCGCACTGCGCGCGCACTGCGCGCGCACAGCGTGAACATTGCGCGCGCACTGCGCGCGCACTGCGCGCACACTGCGCGCGCACTGCGCGCACACTGCGCGCGCACAGCGTGAACATTGCGCGCGCACTGCGCGCGCACTGCGCGCGCACAGCGCGTGCACTTTTTCACAGCAGCCTGTGCAGCATTCTGCGCGCATAGCGCGCGCACACACGATATATGCGCGCGCACTGCGCGCGCGACTGCTGCTGCTGGCAACAGTGGACAGTGGACAGAGTCTGAGCTCGTTGAGGTAGGACCCCAGCACCTGCAGGCCAACACTGTCACTCGCAGTGGTTCACAGAATCCCTCAGTTTCACCCTCCGCAAGCCCCGAATCCCTCCCCCACAATTAAAAAGGTCGCGAATTAACCGACACCTCCATCGGTTAATTCGCCTTTCCCCACCTATTTGCCCTCACCCACACCCACTGTACTGTTCACTGTGCACTGTCCACTGTGGTATGATGGCGAAATAGCAGGCTTGCCCAGGTCATTTTTCTCAGACGCAAAGAGCATGTTGAAAACCCCGGCTCTTGCGGCAAGTTGCTGGTGCCAACTGTTAATTTCCTGCCGTCTGGCAAAACTGGAAACTTGCCAGTCTCATGGATGCTTTGTCACCGTCACTCGTCTCAGTGGACAGGTGACAGTGAACAATGGACAGTGTTGTAGTAGGGCAATTATACGGCGTGTGATCCATGGGTAGTAGGGCAATTACGGCGTGTGATCCATGGACATCGCACACAAGCGGTTCAACCGCTGCACGAGCAGTGATACTGCTCAGAAAAACATGAGTCCAGGCGGCAGCGCTCATAGCCATCAAGGTACTGCTCGAAATAGACCATCCCGCACCACACACATATTTCCGTCATCTGCATCAGTTTCACTGATATGCGAACTTCTCCCAGCTCTTCATCAAGCAGCACACTCAATTCCTTCGCCAAGTCTTCAGCAGAAGCGGTCTCAGTCTCGCCCTCGGCGGAAACGGACATGAGCTCCAGGTTCTCGAGCTCCCTTTGAACATCCTCGACCTCGGAGTCGCTCTCCGATGCCGGCGAGAGGATTTCAGTAGGGGCTTCGTCCATGGCGGCGACGACAGTCGACAATGGACAGTGGACGTCCATGGCAGTGTCGACAGTCGACAATGGACAGTGGACAGTGGACTCAGTTCTGGAGCCAAAATTTACAGCGACAGCCTCCGTGGCAGCCAACAACAAAAGTTCATGTGCAGTTCTGGCAGTGCAGCTACTAATTACTACTATTGTCTGTGCTAACAAGCATCATCATGGCAATTCACAATACAAACAAGCAATCAATAGCAGGAGCAGCAGCAGCAGCACCAGCAGCAGCACCCCCTTCAAGGACCTGCACACGCAGGTGCTGAGCACTGTTTTAACCCACCGCAAACCTTCGGCTCATGCCTCTAATTTGTCAGGAGCAGCTTCCAGCGAGCAAATCTCACAAGCAGCGCTTCCAGCTGCTGCACGGAATTTGGAAACTTTGCTTCCTCTGCCTCTTGCTAACAGGGGCCGAACTGGCAGGTGCACTTGGCCGCTTCCACTGTGCCCCAGCTGCCTTCTGCCTCTTGGCATCAGGATCGGAACTGGAAGTTGAACTTGGCCGCTTCCACACTGACTTCGTGCTGGTGTGCTTCTGCACAGGGACAGGCGACAGTGGGACAGTGGACTCTTGGAAGCATGGCATGAGCCTGTGCTGCTCGAACCAGTTGTGCACAATCCAATTTCCCAGCTTCCGGGGGTAGGACTGGCTCTCCTTCAGAAGCTTCCGATCGCCAGTCCTTCCTCCATGCTCATCTTCCTTGACCATGGATTTATGAATCCCGTCACGGCATGTGCAGTTCTGCTGCAAACTCTTCACCCATGTCTCACCAACAAACTTGTAGCGTTTCAGGAACCTCTCGCCTTCGGGAGCATCCACCTGGAAATGGCACCTGGCACAGGTGGCGGAACAATGGTGGAAAACGCTGAGGACCTTGGCGAGGGGCTTGTACCTGAACATGATGCTGCCCGCTGGCTGTTCAATGACAGGGTGGACCCCACGCAACATTGCGAGGGCATACAGAAAAGCTGCAATGCTGGCCATGCGATTGCCTTCCTTCACAGGCGGGTACGCAGTGTTACCTGCTGGGCGGTTGACAGTACGTTGGCATTTCACAGAGTTCATGAACACAAAGCTGCTGCAGACGGGCGCCATCCACAGCAGGCCACCTTCGTCGATCTGCAAGACCGCCTTCAACGCATTCTGAAAGCCACGTTTGGTCAAGATGTTCTCTGTGTCATCCGACGCGTCATCATCGGTCACTCCCTGGATCCGGTCCTTGTCCATGGCGAGCTGTCGATAGCCAGCCTTCTCGGCAGCCATTGCAACGGACGCCACGCCGCACCACAGCTCCACAACAGCCAGTGGACGAGCGACAGTGGACAGTGAAGACCGAAGAGCCATACCCAAAGTGATGCCGAACACTTGCATGTTGACCAAAGCGGTGGGGACTGCCATGGCAAGGCTTGCAGCACTAAATGCAGGCTGGAAGAACCCCAAGACTGCGAAACTCATGAGGTTGGCTGAAGACAAAAGCACTTGATAGCTGGCTAACACTTTCACTCACAGGCACCTGAGAAAGAGATCATTTTAGCGCAGCTTGACACACCCCTCAAGCCTGCAGCCGCACTGGCAATGATCATGAGCACTGCCAGGACTGACTGCAATAACCCGGACAGTGCACAGTGGACAGCTGACAGTGACACCAACGGCAGGCATCACTCATCACGCTGCACAAGGCACGCAAACCCCATAAAAATGATAAACACTCAGTCCATGATGCTTTTGCAAAAAGACTGTGAAGCTTGAGTGAAACGCTCCATGGCTGAGCCCTCGACGTCACCCATGGCCTTCTGCATGTGTCGCCAGTAGGACTCCTGGGACAAAGTCACCTTCTTCTTGCCTTTCTTTGTGCCCTGCTCGGAAAGAGCCTTCCGGATGCGATGGTAGTCCGCTTTCATCTCGTTGTAGATCTCGAGCTTCGCTACGCTAATCGGGGGACGACGTCCTGCGAACGTGTCTTTGCTGCCTCTTGGTGCCCTCTTCTGGGAGTCAGGGCCACGCTTCTTCTCAGGAGCTGTGTGTGCACCTTTAGGCTTCATAGCGTTGCGAATGTTCAGTGCATGCGAAGTCGTCGGTTTTGGCGACTCCTGTGTGTGGAGGGGCGGGCTGCTGCCACCTGACTCAGAAAACTCTGCCGGCTGGCTGCTCCCTCCGCCAGTGCCCACTGGAGCCATCTGCACGAGCTTCTCCGCCTTCACCTCGGCATCTGCCGCCTTGCAAGCCTCGTCGACTGCAAGATCTTCCTCCATGTCGTGGAAAGCGTTCAAGAAGGAAGCCATGGCGACAGACGACAGGGAACAGTGGACAAAGGGCACTTGCTTGACACTCAAGCTCAAAAGAGGGTTGGCAACGTGCAGCAGCAGCAGCAAGCGACACAAAAATCACCCACGACAAACTCACATGCAACAAGGCTGGAAGAGTTTTCCGTGCTGCGAAACAAAACTCGCTGGTCAGATGTGAGACAGACGACAGTGCACAGTGGACAGTGCACTTGCTTCACGTGCTTGGCTCACACAGCAAGAAGCATTTGCCCTTCAGAATGCGCTTTGGCTTGACCAGCATCCAGCATGGCTTGTTCGGAAAGATGCCCTTCTGTTGCTGAGAATCCTCATAGTTCAATACCATGCACAACCGCATGGTGCCATTCTTGCTCTCACCTTTCTCCCAGTCCACTGCCTTAAAAGGCAGCAAACTGCCACAGTTGGCGAGGTCCGCCACTGTGCGGCCTGGCAACTTCTTGGGCTCAAAGGCGCAGCCTTCAACCTGCTTCACTGAGACTCCATCTGGCTCCTCACCTGACAGTTCATGACAAGCCACATCGAACGTGACGACATTGTGCTCGGCGAGGTAGTCCATGAACTTCCGCAAGGTCGCCTTGCTCTTCTGGAAAGGTGGGTCCCAGCTCGAAGGGTGACCCCAAATTGCCTCATGGTCTGCTGAGTCCATTGTCCAATGGTAAAGCAATGCCTTGCGATCTGTGGCCTTCTGAATCTCCGCATCACCGGTGTGGTACTCGCCGAAGGTCTGGAACAAAGCCTTCTTTGCAGACACAATGCCATCCTCCAAGGCATGAATGTACAGATGGCCCTTGGACGTGAAGATCAAGCGGAACAGTTCTGGCTGGTTGCTGTGCACAGTTGTCAATGCACCTTGCTTTTTGCCAAGGGCTTCAATGGACTCCACAACACAATCATCAGGGAAACTCTCGCCATCTTCCTCTGTGTCTGCAGCTTCTGCAGGTCGCTTGCGTCCATCAGCCTTGTATGGGCAACCTGAGGAGTTAAATGCCTTGTTGTGCTTCTCAATCAAAGCGTCAAACTCCTTCTTCAAGCGAGCGAACTTGGGCGACCACTCATCCAACGAAGTCTGCCGCATTGCCAAGTTCCCGTCCGCTGATGGAAAAGTCAAGTGGTAAAGGCTTGGGTCAGTGGTCGGCTTGGCGGCTTCAGGCTGATACTCTTTCAGGGTGAAACCATGGAGGCACAGAAGCTTCTGCCTCACCAGCCGCTCCATGCCTCGATGGACGACCCCAGAAAGCCACGCTGCATTCTTCACGCGGATGTCAGAATCCTGATCACCACGAGCCCAGCAGCAGGTCACCACCATCTCCTGCGGTTCTTTTGGCCTTGCACGAGCTGAACCTTGGACAGTGGACAGAAGGACAGAGTCATCATATGGCAGCAAGTCCACGAACACCGCCCCATGCTGCTGAGTAAGGTTCATCCCCTTCCACAGCGTCTCTTTGAGTTTGTCCATGAGGTCAAGACCAGCGATGTGCTGCTTGTGCAGCTGTGCCTTTGCCAAATTTTCTACAGAAATGGCAGTCTGACCTTGAACTGGCACCACATACTCGTTGTTGGGCTTCATTTTGATGCCAGTCACCGCCCTGCGGTGCCAGAGCAGGCTGCCTTGGAACAAACTCACAAGATCACCAGTCTCGGCGTTGACATGGTCACTCAAGCACATGAGGAACGGGTGCACACAAGACCTCGTGCGCGAGTTGATGCTGTCTGCACTGAACACGAACTGTCCACGGCGCACTTTGAGGCCATATGCATCCTGTCTCATAAAGGATTCTGCCTCATCTTGCACTTTCTGAATCTCAACCTCGTCATACGTGTGCCCATGACCAGCCACATTCGGGGCAATGACGATGCCAACTGTTCTCTCTGGGCAGTGGGCGCATGCATCAGCGACCAGCCGAGTTGCTTCTTTCAATGCTCGCATGGCACTGGAGCCAGGGGCAGTCAAATTGACAATGTAGACAGTGAACAGGCTGACAGTGGACAGGACTTGCTTTTCACTCCAAGCACTAGCGCAAGTGCTTACGAAGGGTGCCACACTGTCACCAGTCGCAAGGTACTTGACAGGGAACTGGACATCAGCCTGGGCCTCAATGGCGTCTGCCAACTGCTTGTCCTGAGAACGGAGGAAGTCCACCTTGCCAACTCTCTGGGAAGAGGTGTGATCGGCCAGAGCAGAAACGTACTTAGTCCACATGGATGTGTCCTTGTCAAGCTTCGCAGTGAAGAGTCGCAAGGCTGCCTGCTGGATTGGAAGGGAATGCAAGCAACATAAATCAAGAACAACATCAACTACATGTCCGCCCATCAACCGAAAACATACATTACACTAGGCATCCAAATCACCAGCTGCAACATGCATCGAGAACACCATCAACTACAAAACCCACCTATCAGCCATAATTGTTCATCACACCCTAGATTTCAACCAAAACCTGAAAAATGCATCTGTATGAACATCAACTACAAAGCAGTGTCCAGCTGTCAACCATGATTACTCACTACACTACACCATAGCTCCAATCGGAAGCTGTAACATGCATCAACAAAAAATCATGAACCACGGCTATCAACCGTGATTGTGCATTACACCCTAGATCCCACCAACAGCCACAAGATGCATCAATAGTCACGTGAACTACAAAAGCAGGCCCCCCCCATGAAGAATGACAATACTGGATCCTGATCAAAAGTTGCACCTCCAACCATACACTGGACACAGAACCCACCCCAGAACCCCAAACTCAAAATATTGTTTAACCCAACTGCCTTCTCCTGCTCCAGCTCTGCTGCTTCCTGTGCTGCTTCCAGCTCCACATTCTCCTTGACAATGGGAGCCTCCTTTCCAAGGAACGTGTAGATGAAGCGGAAGTCTGCCAACTTCAGAGTTGGGTTCATGGCCTTGCAACGATCCACGAGCTCACGATCAAGGCCTCCACGGAGAAAGCTCTTCTCAAGCTGGTCGAAGTCAGGGGCAGACATCTCCTTCTGCATGGCTGGCTTGAAGTGCACCCAAAGACACGCCTGCTGGTACGCAATCACAGGGTCGTTCACTCGGAAGCGACCAGCTTGGAAACGGAGGTTTGGCTTCTTTTTCATGCGCAGCGCATCCTTCAAGCTCTTGACAAACACCCCGATGAGCAGCAACAGGAAGCACTCGTTCTTCTCCGGGCCCGCCTTGAGGATCTCCTTCCAGACGCCGGCCGCCTCCGGCGGCACCTCAGAGCTGAAGGTAGAAGATCGACCGAAGAACTTCATCGGCACGGCCGATTCGGCATTCTTGTAGTTTTGCCAGTGATACTTCAGCACTTCCACGAACTTGGGCGTCTGATGTGGCAGCATGCAAATGACGCGAGCTTCAAGCTCTGAAATGTTTTGGCTTTGGACACTTGTGAGGCTGTTGTACTGTTTGATTTTCACTGGTAGCCCGTGAGCGACGTCCATCCCCGATTTTGCAAGACTTTCCGCTAGCATGGTGTAAATCTGAATCGGATCAGGGCGTGCACTTTCGCTCACCTGGAATTTCGCTGCAAGACTTCGATACCTCTGCATGTCCTCCGTGGGAGCTGGGTTGTTGGTAAACTTGACAGCAAACAGTGAACAGAGGACAGGGAACAGGGCCTGCAGCTCTTCATTGGTGAAGTCCATGACTGCCACCAGAATCATCTTGATGGCCAGGGACCTGCCATAGCCAACACTGAACTTCACAGAAAAATCTTCAATGGGGCTTCCAGCTGGAGCAGAAAACAGCACATCCAAAGGGTTCTGGACACTGTTGTAAGTGTTCTCCAGGATGCTGAATGCTATCTCCAAGATGTTCACCATGTTGGACCGCCCCTTGAGCGAACTCCCATCTTGGTGGCCAAGTTGCCAAATGAACAACCATCCCTCATTGCCAGCTGCTGCGGCCCTGGTGGTGCTGGAACTGTATCCACCGTGGCATTGTGCACCCAAGTAGGGTCAACCAGCCTGGTTCTCTGATACAGCCCTTCCAAGCAGTTCTTCAGCAGGTCCGGCTCCGGGTACTTCGTCTGGATGAAATCAATCACATGCACGCAATCAAAGCTCTCTGGGTCCAAGGAGCCACCGACAGCTGTCAAGATGCTCTTCTTCACCTTCTCCACAACTGCCTTGGACTCGGCAGTTTCCACCCAACTTGCGTGGGCCATGCTAGCCACGACAGGGACAGGGGGACAGTGAACAGTCGACAGTGAACCGTCGACAGCTGCGGAGAACAGGTCAACATCAACTTCTGACTCTGCAAGGAATGCACGAAAACACAACAGCACAATTGAACTGCTCATGAGCCATTTGTCACTCCTCTCTGTTCCGGCGGGGCAACCGATGAAACGTCGTCAGCAGCTGCCAGGAAGTGTCAGGCAAATGCTCATAGTACATGTTCCTTGTCAATGGCACTTCAGCTCGCTCTGGTGCCGCTGCAGCTAACCACTTCAGCGGGGGTGGGTCCTCATCTACCCCAGCAACGCGGCCCGCTTGGAGACGTTCACAACGTTCACGCAATAGTGGAACCTGGGCATTCAAGGGCATGGCAAATCAACATAAGCCCTCGGAAAAAAATGGATTTAAGACAAAGCCAATGCATTTCAGAGCTGAGCAACAGCACGTAGAAAATCATGCGGCAGGGACTCAAGTGTGTCAGCCAAGTTCTCCAGTTTCTTGAGTAACTTCTCATTGTCGGCCCCTTCTGCGAGAATCTTGAAGTCACAGGGAACAGGCGACAGTGAACAGTCTTCCACTCTCCTTCGCGGGAGGGCCAGGACAGGAGCATGAAAAGAAGTTGCATGCATGCGTCCTTTCGTGAGAGCGAACACATCATGGTCATGCTCTTCCACACCACGCCGGCTGGGAGGCAGCTGCTCCAGTTCTCTGGGCGTCAAGTGACAGCGGCATTTGTAAACAAATGAGTGGGCCGCCAGCCTTCCAGCCCTGGAAACAAAGCAGTTGCGAAGCGTCACTTTGAGTTGCCCAAGCCAGGTGTCAAAGTCCCTGATGTGCACCACTTGCTCCACATACAGCGCCTCCCCCTTTCCAGACACAAACCCTTCCATCTTTTCCTTCAAAAGGGCCACCAACTCATCTGGCACCTCAAACCGGCAAGGACGGAGGACAGTGGACAGGATCAAGGAAAAGAAGTGATCCACATCTTCATGGGTGTGTCCCACTGTCAGAAAGTTAAAGGTGCACGTCAAAAACTTGCCCTCTGAAACCAAATGCGCGAGGAACAATGACACCAGCGAGTTTTTGTTCTGGGCCGTGGTGTTGTCCGCCTGGACGACAAGGTGTCGCGGGAATGCCCGGCCCGTCTTCTCAGCAATCTCTGCCACATTGTCCAGGCTGCGGGCAATCAACTCACAAAAAGATGCTGCCCCATGGTGCAAAGCTTCATCTGCAATGAAAACATTGGTGCACCAGCCATGACAGAGAACAGCAGACAGTATGACTCGTGGCCTCTGCAGGTTTTCCAATGAATGCGGCTTGCGTGCAAACTTGTACTGAGGCCACGCTGTCTTGACTTGATCCATGGAATCTATGATGATGGTCAGGACGTCCAACGACGCCCGTGATGCCCACCGCAGGCTCCAGTAGATGAGGCGATCATGGTATTGGGCACGAAGATGTTCACGCCAGTCTCGTGCAAGTGCCATCTTCTCCTTGGTGCTGCCCTTCTTTCCTTACTTGTGCTCACAAACAACATGGGCACAAAGGAACTGAAATCTCAAAGAAAGTGCAATGCTCAGCTAAGCCTCCATGTAACTTCTCACGGAGACAGTGGCATGTGTTGCACTCTTTGTGCTGCGAAACCTTTCGGAACTTCAGCACAGACGACCACTTGTCCCACCATACTCTCCAGAATGTCGACCATGACGGCGTTTGAATTGCCTGGTTATGGCCAGCCATTCCTTGCACGGCTTCACACCAGGCCTGAAACTGCCAAAACAAAGTCATGAGCTTGCCTGGTGGCAAATGCCGGACTGGAACAGTGGACAGATCGACAGTGGACAGTGCCATGATGTTTTGAACAATGGCTGCTTCAGGTGTCCACGAGAAGATCTCTGACTCAGTGGATATTTGCCGCATGTATACAGGAGCATCGCAGTCTTGCTCACCCGTGCTTGCAGAGATATTGTCATCCACATGCTGCACTTGCAAAGTTTCAGGCAAATCCTCTGCACTTTGGTGGTAGAGCTCCAAAAAAAACATGCATGTCAAATTCCGCTGCAAGGGAGGCCTTGTAGCCACTGGCTCACAATTGTTGATTTTGCGGCGCTGATCAATTACCCCCTGCAGCTTCTTTGCCATGGCCTTGTTTCCAACACCCAGCAGGGAGCACAAACCTGGCAAACACACTTGATGCCCTGCCAAATACCAGGTTGTGCGGTGAGCCAGCTGCTCTCCATCAGAGTCATCCAGGCAATGATTCTCAGCACTGCTCTCCCATTGTGCATTCAAGAAGTGGTGCTGGGACTCATCTGACATTGAGTGCCACAATTGGCAAACCTCCAGAATCTTTGCTGGTTTGAAGACGCCATAGCAATTGCTCTTACAACTGCAAGCCCCCAGCAACACTCTGGCAATTCGCTCTGGATCCAGTGCCTTCTTCTTGTACTCTGTCATGACACGCTCCTCCTCGTCCATTGTAGCCACCAATGACAGCATGGGGACATCCAAGGAGACATGATGCCGAACAGTTTTGCCAGCTTTCTGAGTTATTGGCTTCGCATCCTGTGACACGTTAATGTCTGGCTTTTTCCAAGAAGGGGAAGAAGAGGAACAGGAAACAGTGGACAGCAAACTGTAACTGTCAGCTCCGCACTGCTTCCAGTCAGTAGTTTTCCTCTTCTTTAAAGGACCAGGCTCAGGCTCTGCCACTTCCCCCGCAGCAGGCTTCTTCCATCCCAACACAAGCTCAGCTCCTGCATGAAGCTGCTTCCAGGTTGACTTGTCATTGTAGTCGTCTTGCCATTGAACACATGGCTTCTTCCACGACATTTGCAGCAAAATTTGAGCCAAAGCTTTGCCAGCACCTGAATCAGCAGCCGGACAACAAATGACAAATGTCATTAGCAGGGCTCACAAATGACAAAAGTCATTAATTTGGCTGGCTCCTAACGTAGTACTAGGAGCCGGCGGAGCAAATGACAAAAGTCATTATAAAGTCATTATCTCCTCTCAGAGGCCGGGGCTGACTGCCTTCATATTCATTCTGGGGCCTGGCTTCTAGGGGGTGGCTAGGAGCCGGCCGCATGGGGGATTATAATGACAAGCCGGGCCCCAGAAAGTATGTGAAGGGTCGCCCACCTGGCTTGTCATTATAATCCCCCATGCGGCTGGCTTCTAGGGACTAGGTAGGGGCCGGGCCCAGATTTGGATGTGAAGGTTCTCCGGCCTGGCTGCTGGTAACCAAAACAGCCGCCAGCGGTTCTCCAGCCTGGCTGCTGATAGCCAAAAACACAGGTGTGCACATGTCTGGGTGGGTGGGGCACGAGGCCGAGCAGCAGGCAGGATGATGGCCTCAGAAGAAAAGCAAACCTAGAATGATGTGTTAGCAGGCCTCCCAAGTTTCTCGTGCCGACATGCCAGTGCAATTGCAATTTGACCCCCCAGCCTGGGTCTGCACAACACACATTTCTAGGCACACTTGCCTCTACACCCGGCCAACGGTGTATACAGAGTCCTGAAGTTGAGTTGTGTCCGTGCTTGGGAGACTCAAGCAACGCTTCCTTAAATCTCCCCAGCACAGACACCACATAACTTGCTGGGTAGGAGCTCTGCTTGGTAAAGGCAAGTTTTCGATGTCTGCAGCTCAGAAGTAGGTGTTGTCATAGTAGAAGCTATTTGTAGAAGTCGTCGTCCTAGTAGTAGTAGTAGTAGTAGTAGTAGTAGTAGTAGTAGTAGTAGTAGCTGTTGTTGTTGTTGTTGTTGTTGTAGCAGTGTATGTCCACACACACATACCCCTTAGTTAGCCACCACTCCACAAAAATCACACTTGGGTTAGGACAGTTAATTAGGGTGTCAGTTCACGGCGGGTGCACCCAACTCCGCCTTTGGCGCCACTCCACAGAGGCAGAGCAGCAGGCAGGATGACAGCCTCACAAGAACAGCAAACCCAGAATGACGTGGGCAATAAAAAAGCTCACTGGAGTGAATTGTAGCAGGCCTCCCAACTTTCTCGTGCCGACATGCCAGTGCAATTGCAATTTGACCCCCCAGCCTGGGTCGGCACAACACACATTTCTAGGCACGCTTGCCTCTACACCCGGCCAACGGTGTATACAGAGTCCTGAAGTTGAGTTGTGTCCGCACTGTGGAAAACTGCGGCAATGCCGAAATCTCCACAGTGCGGGCACCACATAGCTTGCTGGGTAGGAGCTCTGCTTGGTAAAGGCAAGTTTTCGATGTCTGTATCTCAGAAGTAGAGAAGCAGTTCTGATGGAAGTTGTAGCAAGTCATAGTTGCGGTAGTAGTAGTAGTAGTAGTAGTAGTAGTAGTAGCAGCAGCAGGAGTAGTAGTAGTAGTAGTAGTAGTAGTAGAAGTAGTAGTACTAGTGTTAGTAGTAGTTGTTGTTGTAGCAGCAGTTGTAGTAGTCGTGGTCGTAGAAGCAGTAGCCGCAGCAGCAGCAGCAGTAGCAGAAGCAGTACCAATTGTTGTCGTAGAAGTAGCAGTAGCAGTAGTAGTAGTAGTGGTAGTAGTAGCAGTAGTAGTAGTAGTAGTAGGAGTAGTAGCCGTTGTAGTAGTCGCAGTCTATGTGCATATATATATATATATATACATATACATATATCCACACACATACCCCTTAAATGGCTGCCACTCCACAAAGATCACATGGGTTAGGGTGTCAGTTGATGGAGAGTGGAAGGTTTTTGGTGCTGGGTTTTCAGTAGTAGAAGTAGGAGGGGTCCGAGGAGCAAGGACCAGGACAGGCATATATGTATCCCATGTAACCCAATTTGCCCTTCAGCACCCAACTCCACGTTTGGCACCACTCCGTCGAGGCAGAGCAGCAGGCAGGATGACAGCCTCACAAGAACAGCAAACCCAGAATGACGTGGGCAAAAAAGCTCACTGGAGTGAATTGTAGCAGGCCTCCCAACTTTCTCGTGCCGACATGCCAGTGCAATTGCAATTTGACCCCCCAGCCTGGGTCTGCACAACACACATTTCTAGGCACGCTTGCCTCTACACCCGGCCAACGGTGTATACAGAGTCCTGAAGTTGAGTGGTGTCCGCACTGTGGAAAACTGCGGCAATGCCGAAATCTCCACAGTGCGGACACCACATAACTTGCTGGGTAGGAGCTCTGCTTGGTAAAGGCAAGTTTTCGATGTCTGTATCTCAGAAGTAGAGAAGCAGTTCTGATGGAAGTTGTAGCAAGTCATAGTTGCAGTAGTAGTAGTAGTAGGAGGAGGAGGAGGAGGAAGAAGACGAGGAAATGTCCACTGCTGCTTTTGGGCGATGGGGCTCGCAAGTTTGGGGTTAATGTTTGGGTCTTGGGGTAGGGCTCTATCCAGGGTTGCAGTCGGTGATCAAGGCAAGTGCAACAGCTTTTTGCAGCAGAAAAGCGATGGAAAAGTCTTTGTGAATGGCAGCTAGTATGTCCAGAGCTCATCGTATGGATGCTTTCATACTGCAAAAACTGTCCACAGTCCCACTGTTAGTAACAGTGTGACTGTGGACAGTGAACAGTGGCTGGCATTCACACATGTTTCAGCTGTCCCCGCTTTTCAGGGATACATAGCACAGAAAACAAATGCCAGCAGCAGGGCTGGAATTCCGGGCAGCAAAGATGGCCATGCTGTGATGCATCAAAGCTGCTATTAGGGCAGCACTATACAAGTCCATCAGTCATCATTTGGATACATTTCTCCCAGTAACATGCACTGCTGGGAGGTCTCAATCATGTATGTGACTGTGGACAGTGGACAGTGGACTGCTATTACAGCTGACACAGAGAGCAATCACTCGTGGAAATTCGCGACCTGCTCCGGCTTCTTGGCTGGCCTGAATGCCACGCATGTGTGGCCTCATGCTCGAAGACTGACCACTGTCGGCGCCGCTCTCCTCTGAGGGCAATTCCTGCATGTTTCTGCACTGTTGCCCAATTGCCAGCATTTAGGACTTTGCGGAGCGAGCCCACACGGGCTCCCAAACACCTGTTGTTGAGGGCTGGCTGTGTTTCTCGCATTTCCAAACGGTACAGGCTCAGCAGCCGTTCCCTA
Source organism: Symbiodinium sp. CCMP2592 (assembly GCA_905221615.1). Classification (NCBI taxonomy): domain Eukaryota; class Dinophyceae; order Suessiales; family Symbiodiniaceae; genus Symbiodinium; species Symbiodinium sp. CCMP2592. The sequence continues at coordinate 87,249 of CAJNDT010006235.1, forward strand.
GCCTCTGATAGCTCTGGGCCCTCCTCCAGCCAGAGGCTGGTCTCAGACCAATAACCGGCTTCTCTCTCAGGGCCATTGTCAGCACTGACAGCCCCTTCTCCATCACTGCTGTCCTCCGAACACTCGGTGTCACTGCTTGAACTGGAAGCAGCGAAACACCCACTGGCCATATGCGGGCCAGCGACACGCATGGGAACCCTATCTCCATTCTCATCTGTCTGAACTTTGATCGGCCAGCGATAGCGCGGCGGAGGGTTGGAGGAGGTTTCACTGTCACTGTCAGCAGGTGTATCAGCTGGGACAGGACGACAGTGGACAGGAGGACAGTGGACAGTGCCGGGAGGTTGGTTGACCGCCAAGGGCGGCGGCGGCACCTTTGGCATCAGCTCCTCCTTCGTTGGCGGTCCACTCTGCACCTCATCCCTTGGTGTACGTTCCGTGGCTGCTTCAGCAGCATCCATTGCATCTTCATAGCTCCCGGCGAGCAGATCTTCCAAGCTGTCGCCGCTGCCATGAGAATCGCCCCTCAAACTCATCGTCTACTGATTCTAATGTCACCGAAAGACACAAACAGAAGTGCAAGAAAACCCTGAAGAAAATAACAGCTACAACCAGAAGATTTCCCAAACTGTCCACTGCGAGCCGTAGGGGCTTCCAAGAGGAAAAAACTTCGTCATGGTCGTCATCATCATCATCAGCAGCAGCACCATGTCTTCCATTGAAATCAGCATCTTCAACAAATCTTCGCCAGGCCTGCTCCAAGGTGTCAGCCAGCGTGCCATGCGCCAACGCAAAGCCAAACCGGCCAGCCAAGCAACACACCGGATGACTTCAAGGCACTGCTCAGAAAGACTGCACAGCAGAAGAGAAGGGGACAAGTTAAAGGCACTGCTCAGAAGGCTGGCAGAAGCACCTTTTCTTTCTCTCTTTCTTTGTTCTGCAGTGCGTGTGAATGGCAGCCCTGTCGTTGTGTCCACTGCACTGCTCCAATGACGCATCAGCGACCCTTAAGGCTAGCTTATCATTTTCAGTGAGGGCTCTGGACAATGAACAGTTGACAGTGAACAGTGGACACTGGACATGGACAGCGGCTGCCGTTCAGAAATGTCCGGGCTGTTGCCTGTCATCATCAGATAACAGCCCAGAAAGATGCCAGCAATGTAAGTGCTGGTATTCCGAGCTGTCGATTAAGAGCTGCTTCACCAGGCTCCAGCCGCTCCGGAGCGACGGGGGATTCAGCTCGAATTGCCTCCTCTCCTCGGTCCAGAACCACCTCAGATGGAATGCATTGGCAAGGTTCGATGGAGCTGGACAAGTACACAATTGCAGCCTTGCTGCCCATTGCCATAGCTCCAGATCCAGCCCTTCCACGAGTTGGGCTCCCCAGTTCTTGTCCAGGGCGGCTGGGTGCGAGTGACACTCTTGTTGAAGGCCTCCAAATCAAAGGAACAACAAATAGATTTTTTTACTATGGCCAAACACATCGAATCGTCAATGCCCCTGCCTGCCGCTTGAGCATGTCAGTAAGGGAGTCTGGGTACGTCAGGCATCGCCACATATGGAGCTTCGGGGCAGAAAACTGTGGCGTGGTCGGCGGCCTCTGCAAGAACAAGAAGTGGGCGAAATATTGATCCGCCTCCCTGGAGAACAAGCCAGAGCGAATCGTCCACGTGCTGATCTGCAGCATCTGAATCGGCACCGGCTTCACGTCATAGACGACGAAGATGCCCTGGCAGGCAGGTCACTGCGACCCGGCCTCTAATCTATTGAAAACCCTCTGGAAGCCTCCATGGTCTCGCCCATGACCTTGTAGCACTCCCGGTTGTTCGTCTCGCCCATGAGAAACACCCAGAAGAATTGGCCCAAGCTTTGCAGCCAGACGGACATTGTCTGATCCTGGAGACAAGGGGAACATCGCACAGTGGACAGTGGGCTTTGTTATCTTAGAGCTGTCCTGCAAGCTGAAGAACTGGGCAGTGTTGTTGGGCAGCTGGCCTTCCAACAGGAACTCATACACGTTGTGCTCCATCTGGCCTGCCGGGGCATATGGAGAAGGCAACCGTGTTTGGATGAAGCTGAAAGGCCTTCGTCCAGGATGTGCAACACGGTCTGGGCTGGAAGGTTGTGGGGCTCGACGACGCCGGCCAGTGCTTTTCGCCGTGCCACGAGGTTCATGGCCCGGGCACCGAGGACGGCGGCGCCCGCCAATGAGGCCTCAGTCAGTTGGACTCTTGCCAGACAAGGGGAACATTGCACAGTGGACAGGGGCAAACACGACTGTGACTTGGATGTTTGAAGCCTTGCCTGGCGGACGTCCTGTTCGACGTGGTGCCACTCGCCAAGGGC